>WAAF01005544.1:0-17616 GCA_013400475.1 Tricholaema leucomelas
AACTCATCCTCACCCAGCTCCCAGAGCCACTACGCCTCCCTCCTGGCCGCTGCTTCCCACTGGCGGCCTGCAGCAGGGACCAGAGGAGAAAGCATCAGCAGAGCTGTGCTGGGGCAGCTGTGAGCAGCCACAGCTCTGGCCCAGCCCAGCCTTTCACCCTGCCAGGAGAGAGCAGGGAGCTCCCAGCCCTGCTCCCAGCTCTAGTAACCCCAAAACAAGCACAGGGCTGGGAGCTCTTCTGCTTTGCTGGGCCCACGTGCACCAGCCTGGGGGACACCTGCCTGCTGCTCAGACACTGAGCCACAGCAGCTTGCACCTGGGCCCAAGCTGCAGTGCTGCAGCCTGAGAGAAGTCTCACGGCTTCAGCTCTGCTGCCTTTGAAGCTCTGCTGCCATTGAAGCAGTAATGAGCTGCAGTGAGGCAGGAGGCTGAAGGCAGAACATGTGGGCAGTGCTGAGAGCTCTGCAGAGAGGCCTTGGGAGGCAGGGGGATGAGGAGTCTCACCTGCCCGCTCCTCTGTGGCTCTCTGCCTGGCTTGCCAAGAGGCAAAGTCCTGGCACAGGTTCACCAGACAGATGTGGGGTCGGTTTCCCACAGCTCGCAGCAGGCAGAGCAGAGCAGAGGCTGTGCTGCCTGCAAAGGAGCTCTGCAGGCCATCGAACACCACTCCCTGGGAACAGTCACTCAGCTGTGAAGAGAGGCCAGGAGAAGATCAGCTGTGGCAGGCCTGCAGCCATGGGCCAGTGGCTGGAGCCACCTGGCAAAGGACACCAAGCAGCCGGCACAAGCTCTGAGCTTTCCCCACTGTGGCCCTGCCAGCTGATGGCATCTGCAGCTTCCCCCAGGGAGCCCAGGACTCCTCCTCTCCCAGCCCTCCCTGGCTGCCTGTCCCTCTCCAGCAGGAAGGTCTCCTTTGCCCCCTGGGCACGCACCTGCAGCCTTTCAGAGAGGATTGTCCCAGTGCCCAAGCATGGCTTGGGAGCTCCAGAGACAAAGCAGCACTCGAGGTTAAGGCTACAGCAAAAGTGTTGGCAGCGACTCAGAGGCTCAGCCAGATGGCAGAACAGTGTCTCCTGCCCAGCATCAGCCTGCTGGAGGACAACTATGCCCTGGGCACCCAGCCTGACCAGGACCAGAGTGGTTGCTCCCACCAGGGCAAGGTGAAAGCCACTGGGCAGAGCCCAGGGAAACAAGCTCAGTCTTTGCAAAGCAGGAGCAGGACAGCAGGAAGGAGAAGAGCTTCAAGGAGAGGGCAGAGGTGGCCATACCTCAGCTGGCTGCCCTGGCTGGCTGGCAGCAGCAGACAGCAGTAGTGCACAGGCAGAGGGCTGCAGTTGCTCATCTCCAGGCCCTGCACAGTTTTGGTGTCATTGAGGATGCAGCCAAAGTCCACAGCCCTGCTCTGCAAGTGCAGGTTGGGGATGAAGACTTCTCCCCGCACCAGGACCTGCTCCTTGTGAGGGTGCTCCAGGAACTGGATCCTCAGAGCCTGCTCCACTTGCCGGGAACTCAAACCCTCCTCGTAAGCAGGGTTAAAGCTGATGGAGAGCTGAAGCTCCTCCCCTGCCTCCAGCTTCGGGGGCTGCAAGGAGAGGAAGAGCATCCAGCCCCCGTGGGATGCCAGCCCAAGCTCTCACAGATGAACCATGGCAGTGCTGCAAGCATGGCTCCAGCAGGGCCTTCAGGTGCAAGCCCCACAGCACTGCTGCCTCAGCCCAGCCTTCAGCAGAGGCACCAAACGCCCACCCACAGCAGCCCTCTGGCAGGCCATTTGCCCTGGCTCCAGAGGCACTCCCTGCTCCTCACAGCACAGGGGCACAGCACTGCAGCCTCACCCTGGCAGGGGATAGGCACTGGACTGGTGGTCATGCCTACACTGACACCTGTCTGGCACAGCCTGTGCCCAACGCCTGCCACTGACAAGGGGGCAGGGGGCAGGCAGTGGCTGCAGGAGCATCCTCAGCCTTCTCAAAGGCAGGGCTGCCCTTGAAGAGAGCCAACTGCTGCTGAGGAGCAGACACACACCTGAGGGGAGCTGCTGCCAACCTGGGATGGTTTCTAGCAGGCAGCTTTACTATGTGGCTTGCCCAAAAGTGGCCTGAGCCCTTCTCCTCATCTGTTAGAGTCAGGGCTCTGACAGGAGGTTGCAGCAAGGTGGGAGTCAGCCTCTTCTCCCAAAGAACAAGACATGGCACAGGAGCAAAGGGTCTCCAGTTGCTCCAGGGGAGGTTTAGGTTGGACACGAGGAGCAGTCTCTTCCTCAAAAGGCTTCTCAAGGTCTAGCCCAGTCCCCATCCCTGGGCATCCCTTGTTCATCAACAAAGATAAAGATTGCCATCATTTCTCCCTACTCAGCACAGATAAAGGTTGCCTTTGTTAAGCTCCCGGGCTCAGACGAGGTGCTTGGCCCAAAGCTCAGGGATGCAAATCGCCAGACAGTGCCTTTGTGGGAATTCCCGACCTCAGCCTGGTTTGAATGCCCAGGATGTTGTTAGCCTCTGATCTCTGGACCTTGACAGTCACACAGAGTGGCTTCTGTGCCGGCTGCAGCTAACTGAGTGCTGGGATCAGCAGCTTGGCCAAGCGTCAAACCTATTATGTGCTGCAGAGCAGTGCTGCCTGCTCTGCTGTGTGCTCAGACACCTCTGCTCTGAACAGCTCAGAAAGCCTCCTGTCTGCAAGTTCTGGGTGAAACAGCAGAGCAGACCCAGGGAAACTCCATTGTCTGATGGCTGTGGAAGGAGAGAGGGCAGAGGGAGAAGGTGCTGCGGCAGGGATGCTAGAGGAGAAGAAAGAGAGAAGGCACAAACAGACCCCTAGAGACCCTTGCAGAACCCTACAGGCCTATATAGACATCTGCAGAGCTTTAAGAGACCCCTACGGACCCAGAGAGGCCTCTACAGACCCTTAAAGACATCCACAGACTGCTACAGCCCCTTCCAGACCCCTGCACACCTCTACAGAGCCCTGCAGACCTCTAAGAGCCTGCTGCACACCCACAGAGACTCCTACACACCCCTGCTGACCACTGAAACCTCTGCAGGCTTCTGTGGGACCCTGCTGAGGCCTGCAAACATTTCACAGACCCCTGCAAACGTCTACAGACCCCTGCAGAGCTCTATAGACACCTCCAGAGCTCTATAGACACCTCCAGACCCCTCCAGAGGCTTGCCCCTCATGCCTGAGCTCTTCCCCACCCATCTGTGGGGCAGGTGTCTGCTCCACATTGGTTTGGGAGGCAAGTGTCTGCTCCGTGTGAGTTTGGGGGGCAGGGTCTGCAGATGTGGCTCCCTCCTCCTCTGCTGGCACAAGACAGAGAGGCTCTTCCTCCAGGGCTGCCACCTGAGCCCCTGTGGCGCTTGCTGGGACATCTCTCTTCTGGTCCTTGTCAGCCAAGGCCTCTTCTGCCTCCCGTAGGGAAAGGGAGATTTGGTAATGGTCACCTGGGTCCCTCCAGCAAGGTCCTGCCTGCTGCACCTGATGGCAGCTGCTGCTGGGGCAGGAATGGGCAGAGCTGATGGGGATGCTGAAGCAGCTCACAGCAGGCAGACGATGAGGAGTCACCCTCTGCCCCATCCCACCATGTCTCGGGTGCCCTGTCCTTGGCCCTGGCACTCACCTGTCTGTGCCCAGCCTGGCGAGGGCACACATCTGCCCAGCAGGACAGGAAGGAGTTTTCCAGCTCCTGGGAGTCCGTCAGCTCCAAGGGCCTAGCGGGAGGAAGGGGCTGCAAGAGAGGCCACAGAGATGTGTTAGGCTCCATGCCTGGGGCCTTGGCCCTGCACCCCCATGCCCCAGGGCTGGCAGAGCTGCTCTGGTGCTCAGCCCGAGATGGACTCTGGCCCAGCCCAGCCCAAGCAGTGTCCCAGCAGCCCCTGCAGTGCTCAGCACTGGCACTCACCTCTCGCAGCCTGCACCTCTGCCTCTCACGCTGCTGCTCTTCCTGCTCGTCCTGCCTGTGCTGCTGCTCTGCAAGAGCTAAAAAGGCCTGCAAGAGAAGCCACCGAGACCTGGGACCTGGCTCTGGGCCTTGCCCTGCACCCCCACACACAGCTGGAGGAGCTCCTGTGCTGGGGGCTCCCCTGGCTGCCTCTGGGGCAGAGGGCAGCAGCACCTCTGGCACCTGCCCGGGCAGCCTGCCGGGCACAGCTCGGGCTGCTTGCTTGCTGCCGGGGACCCTCCCACACCTCCCAGTGCAGCAGGCTCCTGTGGCCGTGCCCCAGCATCCCACCCCTCCCCCTGCCAGCCGAGGGCACAGCAGGGTACAGGGCACAGTGCCAAGCAGTGGCTCACCTACCTGTACCGCTCCAGGCCCATATGTCGCCAGCACCCACAGCAGGGTCACCAGCAGTGCCAGCACCACTGCGGCGGGATGGGAGCAGCCCAGCCACAGAGGGGCTCTGCCTGCTCTTGCTCCCCTTCACCCAACAAGGAGTGGAGGTTTCCCTGCCCCTCCTTTTGTTGTTAATGGCCTTAGGGAAGCCCTTTTTGTTACCCTAACCAGAACTGGCCAGATGAAGTTCAAACTGAGCTCTTGCCTCTCTCCTTCTCTCTCGACAGGACCTCACAATACCCTGAAATGCTTCCTGCTTCCCCTGCCTCTTTTGCCAGAGTTGGGACACTCTTTCTTTGCCCCTGAGCCCCTGCAGAAGCTCCCTGCCCACCCGGGCTGCTCTCCTCCACCCGGCTCATGCTGCAGTGCACAGGGACAGCTGCTCCTTCAGCAGCTCATTCTTAGAGCAGGCCCAGCCTGCCTGGGCCCCTTTGCTTTTGAGGGCTGCTTCCCAAGGGACTCCTACACAGCCCTGCAGACCCCTGCAGACTTACACAGTTCCCTTGAGACCCCTCCAGACCTCTACAGATTCCCTAGAACCCCCTCCAGACGGTTAAAACAACTTCTACAGAGCCCTCCAGACCCACGCAGATGCCTCCAGACCTTTCAAAGGCCCCTGCAGACCTCTACAGACTCATACAGGCACCTGCAGAACGCTACAGACCTTTCAAAGGCCCTTACAGGCACCTCCAGATCCCTGACACACCTCTACAGATCTGTAAGAGAGCCCTACAGACCCACAGAGACCTCTACAGACTGCTAGAGACACCTGCAGACCCCTAAGACATAACCCTGCAGACTCCTACAGAGCCCTGCGGACCCACACAGACCTTTAGCAGAGCCCTAAAATGTACCTGCAGAGCCCTGCAGACCCCTACAGAGCCCTGCATAACCTTTAAGAGGTCTCTGAAGTCCCTCTCCAGACAGCTCCAGACAGCTCCAACTATCTCCAGAGCCCTTCAGACACCCCCAGACCCCTAATTGTGGCTACAGGGCAGGGCACTGACAGCTGCAGGGGGACTGGGCCAGAGAGCTGCAGGAAGGCATCAAACTAGGAGGCCAAACCTCACCTCTGCAATCAGCTCTGCAGAAGCACTGAAGCACAGGCAGGGGAGAGAAGGTCATACAATCATAGATTGGTTTAGGTTGGAAGGGACCTCAAGGATCATCCAGCTCCAACCCCCTGCCATAGGCAGGGACACCTCCCACTAGAGCAGGCTGCTCAAGGCCTCATCCAGCCTGGCCTTAAACACCTCCAGGGAGGAAGCATAATAAAAAAAATATTTTTTTTCAGCACAGCCTGAACGTGTATTAATTAATCTCCCAGTGCAAGGTTGTTAATTAACACCACAGAAAGTAGCAGCACAAGAAGAAACCTACCAGGAAAAATGCCAGCTACACAACCAGGAGGGCACATAGACAGCACATCCACATGTGATCCTATTCCTTCGTCCGCTTCCTCCGCCAGCAAGATGCTTGTGAGCTGCTCCTCAGAGACAGTTAGCTCCTGGCAGGCTCCCATGGCCTGGCTGAGGTAGACAGCAAGTATATGTTTGCACAGGAGGCTCTTGTTCTTCTGCAGGACAGTAAAGCCAAAAGCAGGACACGTGCAGAAGTGACAGGAACTGTAGCAGGTGTAGAGTTTGCCTGAGCTCCCAAGGACCTGGTATGCGATCCTTCCACTGGGGGCCACGACTCGGATGACAAAACGCTGATCCACCAAATCCAAAGCTGGGACAGCAGATGGGCCGAAGACGAACTTCAGTTGTCTGAGGTCTCCCGAAAAGCCTTTTTGATCTCTTTCAACAGCTCCTCTGCTACTGCTGGCAAGGTACAATCCATCCCATTGGCAGAGGTTTCATGACTGCATCGGGGCAGCCATGAGCGCGCGCCCCCCATGGCAGCGGCCGCCCCCAGATGACTCCTGTCTCATAGAACCACAGATCAGGAAGGTTGGGCAAGGCCTCTGAGGTCCTCTAGTCCAACCATAACCCAGCACCACCATGGCCACTGAAGCCAGTCCCCAGTGCCATGGCCACACCTTTCTTGAGCACCCCCAGAGATGGGGACTCCACCACCTCCCTGGGCAGCCTGTGCCAGTCCCTGACCACTCCTGCAGCAAAGACATTTTCCCTAAGGTCCAACTTAAACCTCACAGGCACAACTTAAGCCATCAGTCACTGGCTCCTTTA
This sequence comes from Tricholaema leucomelas, assembly GCA_013400475.1. Lineage (NCBI taxonomy): Eukaryota > Metazoa > Chordata > Aves > Piciformes > Lybiidae > Tricholaema lacrymosa > Tricholaema leucomelas. Next base: position 6,526 of record WAAF01005544.1, read on the forward strand.
GTGGACTTTAGCTGTCTCTGGTATTAGACACCAGTCAGGACCCATCCTGAGCTGTGGTAAACCCTCGTGGTGTGGCTGTGAGGAGCAGTCTGGGGTCTCTGTTAAAAGATGGAGAGCAGCCCTGGAAGCAGGACTGTGGAGTGACCATGGGACCTGCAGGACAGATGCATCACTTCTGTACTGGGGTGGAGCACTCAGAGAGACTGAAGCAGGAGGCCTAAACTCCAGGCAGGAATGAGTGCCTGAGGCCCATGCACTGAACAATAAACTCACACACTCAGGATGCCTCTTGTGCAAAAACAAAGGAAAGCAAAATGCTGCTTCATGATGAGGTGTTTGTGGGAACACAACAGCTCAGCCCTGCACAGCAGCCTGCAGCCAGGGGACTCCTTCCTAGCAGGAACAGAAGCATCATAGAGCCACCCAGGCTGGGGAGCAGAAAAAGTCATTCCCAAATCACTCTTTCTTTTGGACCCTATCCAAAGAAAACTTTCCACAACATTTTGCTCAGACACTGTTCAGATTCGGGCAAGGAATACCCAGAAGGGATTTCATGACACCCAGAGAAGCAGCAAGCAGTCAGGGCTGGCAAAGTGGCCTCTTCCTTCTCTCCCATAGGAGCACACACCACATGTCCCCGGGAGCAAACAGCCTCTAACTGTTTTCACTACACTTTGGCCCTCCTTAAACAGCTTACTCAAGAGGCTTGAACACTGCAGCCTGCCTGCCTGTGTCCTCCTGACAGGGAGCTGATGTCTATTTACAGGTGCTGGAGGCTGGAGCATGAGCATGGAGCTCTCTCAGAGGCAAAGCTTCCATTTGCTCCCTGCAGAATCTCTGCTGCATTGAGTTCATGGCTCGAGGGACTTTGGTGCTGTTTTCTGCTCTGTCTTTCCAGAAGGGAAGCACAGAGCTGGCCTGGGGGCTCAGTCCCCCTCTTTGTTAGCCTCACACAGTGAGCTGAAGCCTTTACATCCAAAGCTGGGGCTGCACCTGAACACCCTCGTTCACAGAGTGATTCACAGAGGGTTCTTCATCCAGTTCCAACCTCCCTGCCCTGGACAAAGGACACCTCCCACCAGCCCAGGTTGCTCCAGGCCTCATCCTGTGGGAATGCCATATTTCAGCTCAGCACTGTTGAAACAATGCTCTGCCATCTGGAGCCTGGCTAGGTCAGGCTCTAAACACTTATGTACATTGCAAAGAACCTTTCCAGCAGTAGGAGAAGGAGCAGGCAGCATGCTGAAGGGAAGTGTCAGGGCTGAAGCACCAGCACAGATCTTTAAAGAGGAGGGAAAAGAACCAAAAGGAAAGAGAAATGGGAGCCTTTAAATCCTCTGCCTCCCCCTTACAGTCCACCAGCCACAGCTGCGGTGGAAAGCCTGGCCCCAGGGGAGCAGGCAGCTCCCAGAGCACCTTTCAGACCATCCAACAGATCAGGTTCAACTCATGAAACAAAAAGGGCCAGAGAGAAATTAGAGGGAGGAAAAGCATCCTGAGCATGGATGGGGCCTGCTCAGAGCCAGAGGCAGCACAAGGACAAGAACACAAACACAAATAAGGCAGTTTTGCTCTCTGGCTTTGGGCTGCACTCCTCTCTCTCTAACCTGCCTCTGTGTGACTAAGCCTTCTGCTTCCCAACCCCCCTGGCTGACTCTCCAAACTCACCTTGAACGCAAGGCAAAGGCTGGGTTAAGGTAGAGGGCTGGGAAGGAGGTGGAAGGGCAGTTGGGAGCCCTCCTGGGGACTCTGGTTTCTGGCAGGGCTGCTGTGTTTCTGTATTGCTTTTACCTTGCCTATTGCTGTCTGCAGCTGTAAATATTGTCAGTATCTGCTTGTCTGTTGTGCTGAGCTGTGAACATAAAGCTTCACTGCTCTGATTTCCAGATGGGCTGAGTCTAGGCTGGGGGAATTTCTTACGTGGAGGGGGGGCAGGCAGCAAACTTTATTAAGGTGAACTTATGAAGAACTCTGCCTCCTCCCCACCACCTTCAGCCTCCTCCCCAGTGCCCTCTGCCTCCTCCCGATGGTCCTTTGCCTCCTCCACCGGGCCCTCTGTCTCCACCCCAGGGCCCTTTACCTTCTCCACACTGCTCTTTGCCTCCTCCCTCCCCAGGGCCATCTGCCTCCTCCACAGAGTCCTCTGGCTCCCCGACAGGGCTCCCTGCCTCCTCCACTGAGCTCTCTGTCTCATCCATAGGCCCCTCTGCCTCCTCCTCCCCTGGGCCCTCTGCTCCTCCTCCACCAGGCTCTCTGCCTCGTCCTCAAGGCTCTCTGCCTCCTCCACAGTGTCCTCTGCCTCCTCCTCCAGGCTCTCTGCCTCCTCCTCAGGGCCCACTGCTTCCTTTCCAGCGTCCTCTTCCTCCTCCACCAGGCTCTCTGCCTCCTCCACAGTGTCTTCTGCCTCTTCCACGAGGCTCTATGACTCCTCCACGGAGCTCTCTGCCTTCTCCACAGGGCCCACTGCTTCCTTTCCAGTGTCCTCTGCCTCCTCTACCAGGTCGTCTGCCTCCTCCACCATGTCCTCTGCCTCCTCCACCAGGCTCTCTGCCTTCTCCACAGGGTCCTCCTCCTCTTCCTCCACTGGGCCCTCTGCTTCAGACACCATCTCACCCACCACCTTCTTTCCTGCAGTCTCCTCCGTGGCCTCTTCTGCCTCAGACACCTCCCTGCTCAGCTCTTTCCCCTCAGACGTGGCTGCAGCCACCTCCCTGCCCAGCTGTGCCCCTGCCACTTCCTCTGCACCAGGTGCCTGCTCTCCCCATGCTGCCTCACTCTCTGTCCCCTCCATCTGCCCCCCCAGGTGTCACTCCCGCAACAGGCTCCGCTCCCCTTGCTTCAGCCTCTTGACTTGGCTCCCTCTGCACTCCATCTCCCAGGGAAGCCACAGGCTTTGCCTTGGGCTTCTCTCTCTCCTCGGGAGGGGAGGGCTTTCTGTCCACAGGCTTTGCCACCGTGCACCTGTGAAAGAAGGAGAATGGCAAGTGCCACCTTTGCCTTGCTGTGAAAGGCAGCAGAGCCAGGGAGCAATTCAGCTCAGCAGCAGCACTGCAAACAGGCTCCTGCCTCTGCACTGCCTCTCAGCCCTCGAGGTGGCTGAGGACAGCTCACTCAGAGAAGCAGCTTGGCACTCTCAAGAGCTGCACTGCCACAGCTGCACTTCTTCCTTCGGGAAGAACAGCACTGCCCCTGCTGAGAGGTGACAGTGGGAGCAGAGAGAGGTGCAACCCAAACTGATCAAGTGTCCCTCCACTGCAAGCTGCTCTGGGATCAAAAGGAGTGGCAGCCTCTCTGTCAGCCCTGACAGAAGACCTCTCACTGACGGGGAGAGTGTGGCCAGTGGAGATGCTTTCCAGTGACCACCTCAGGCTGGTTGGACTGACCAGAGACAGGCAAACACAGGTGGCAGCAAGAGAGAGGGGGAAGGCAGATAGACAGTGGGGCTGACTCAGGCAGAAAGGAGCCCATCTCTGGTGACTCTGTCCGTTCAGAAACTTCACTTCAAAGCTTTCTAGAGCCCACCCAGGAGCTGATATTTGGCCATTGCCAACTCTACAGCCACTACCTCCCTGTCATAGATTGGAGGAGACAAACTGGGGGAGAATGGGGCAGAATTTCTGTCCCAGTGCCTGACCACTCCTGCAGGAAAGAAACTGTTCCTCATGTCCAACCTAAACCTCCCCTAACACAATTTGGGGCCACTTCCTCTTGTCCTCTAGGGAGAAGAGACCAACCCCCAGCTCAGCCCAGCCTCCTGTAGAGAGCAATGAGACCTCCTCTCAGCCTCCTCTCCTGCAGACTAAGCAAGCCCAGTTCCCTCAGCTGCTCCTCAGCAGCCCTGCTCACCACAGCCTTCACCAGCAATCTTGTGGGCCTCTGAGAGCCAGGCTCAGTTCTGCACGGCTCAGAAAGTGCTGAGAAACAGAGCAGGTGCCCCAGAGCTGGGGGGGTGCCAAAAGCTGAAATCAGGGCAAAGAAGGGATAAAGTCTCTAACAACTGGGCTGCTGAGTCCTTGGGCCCATACCTGTGGCAAGGAGATGCTCCCTCCACGTGGACAAAGCCAAAGCATCCCCATCTGCCTCCCAGCCGGGAACGCCTCTGCAGCAGCTCAGCCTGTCCAATTGCAGCCCATTGAGATAGAAGGTGAGGCTGAAGGGGAAGCCGCGGTGCCTCCTGGAGGTCAGCTGAAAGCTCTCTGGAGGTGCAGAAGGGAAAGGCCTCAGAGGGAAAGCTTCTGCTCAGTTCGGCCCAGGCAGGAACCCCGAGGGTAGTTCACAAAGGAACGCATCCAGCTGGGGTTGGGAAGTCTCCAGAGAAGGAGACTCCACAACCTTTCTGGGCAGCCTGCTCCAGGGCTCTGTCACGCTCACTGTAAGGAAGCTTCTCCTCATGTTGAGGTGAAACCTTCTCTGTTCCAGTTTGTAGCTGCTCTTCCTTGTCTTATTGCTGCTGACCACCAAAAAGAGATTGGCCCCAGCCACTTGGCACCCAGCCCTCAGCTATTTTCCTCCAAAGAGATGTCACTCTGCCACCTGCCTTACACTGCAACAGCTGAGGAGCAAAGGCTGGGAGACCTGGGGCTCTTTAGCCTGGACAAGAACAGCCTGAGAGGGGATCCCACTACTGGTTACAAATCTCTGCAGGGTGGGTGTCAAGAAGGGGCCAGGCTCTTTACAGCGCTGTCCTGTGCTAGGACCAGGGCCGATGGACACAAACTGGAAGCCAGGAGGTTCCACCTCCACGTGAGGAAAAGCTTTGGTGTGAAGGTGCTGGAGCCCTGGAGCAGGCTGTCCAGAGATGCTGTGGAGTCTCCTTCCCTGGAGACTGTCCAGAGCCATCTGGATTGGTCCCTGTGCGCCTTGTCCTAGTGCAGGGGGGTTGGACTTGCTGGGCTCCAGAGATCCTTTCCAGCCCTTCCCATTCTGTCCTTCTCCTCCTCCTGGTGTGGCTCTGCATGGAGCAGTGCAGCCCCAGGGCAGAACTCCTGCAGTGGAGCACAGCCCTTCCCCAGGGTAGCACCTCACAGCTGTGGCCAGGCTCCAGGTCAGCACAGCCACAGTGGTGGCTCTGGGCCTGCACTAATCTGCTCACACTCACTGAGCAGCTGAGAGATGCTGCTCCTGGAGCTATTTCAGGCTACTCTGCATCCAGGCCTGGAGGGCACTGAGGCTGCTGCCCAGGTCCATGCTGCAGGGACTGGGTTGCACTCCCTTAACGCAGTTTGCTTCTTTGGCCAAACTTCTCTGTGCCAAACTGATCTAAGTCACAGTGTTTGGTTTAATCACTTCTCTAAATCCCTGCTGCCCTCGCCTGCAGCAGTCGTTGGAACCTCACCTCAGCCACGGGACAGTACAGGCAGCCCGAGTGTGGAGGCAGATGGGACAGAAAAGCCCCGCCTCAGCACACCTTGACTGAGCTCAGCTGAAACCATTGGGATGCCACATTTTAGCCAAAGGACAAAGACGTGACCAGAATCAGCAGGAACTCTTTGCCCACCCTTACCTCCTTCCAGCAGCCTTTGTACACACAAAGGTTTTCTCCTCCACAGTGCTGCTAGTAGACTTGGATCTCGTCCCTGAAGTCGCTGTCACGGTGAGCCAGTGCAGAGGTCTGCCCAGGAAGACCATGGTCAAGAGCACGTTGCTGTGTACAGAGGGCTTGTGCAACCCTCCAGACTCCTGCAGCAGCAAACACACAGCAAGGGTGTTCAGCTTGCAGCTCCCACCACAGCTGCACACAAAGCTGCTGGCTGTGCACACACCTGAGGCTTCCTCTCTTTGAAGGCAGCCACTGAACTGCTCAGATTGGAAGATGTTTTGTCAAGTGCAGAAGGGCAGGAAATTGCTTTGGCCATCTGAAACTCCACTGCATGAAACTGCCTAAAGGGCAGGCACCATGTTTAGTGAGCCAGAGGTTCCTGGCACCCTGTCATTTCCTGCACAGGAGTCCAACCTGGCTGCAGATACAGCCTGGCAGAGAAAGGTGTCGTACCCTGGAGGCACTTCGGAGAACAGAATCACAGATACTGAAGGGCCACAAGAAGGTCACCTGAGAGCCCTGAGACTAGAGAGGCTCAGAGACAGGCCCAGACTGACTACAAGGGAAGGTTTTAGCTCAGTTCCTGTGGAGCTGCTTCTTTAAGCAGCACTTTTCTCCCCAGCTGAATCCCCATCGCTGCAGGTGTTCCCCAGGGGCAGGGAAATGCTGCTCAGCGCCATGGCTTAGCAGCAGCCTTGGCAGAGTTAGAGCACGCTTGGACTGGATGATCTCAAAGGTCTTTTGCCAGCCAAATGATTCTGTGACTCTCTGATCCTACAGACAGCAACAGACAGAGAGAATTTACCACTGCTGGCAGCTGCCCATGTGGGGCTGCCACGGGACGGAAGCGCCTCCAGCTGGGCATCCCATTGCTCCTGGCAGCTGCACTTTTGGGCTCCTTTGGCGGTTGAGGAGGTGGCACTGGCATCCCATAGTGGCCGACCAGAGGCAGGTGACACGCAGATCTGTCGCTCAAGTTCTCCTTGGCCTTCACAAGCCTCAATCCCATCCTCTGCCCCTGCAAACACAGTGCACCAGGTTAAACAGGCTTGGCCAAACCTGCTCCTGGGCACGTTGGCCTAACCCCTCTTTGGCTGCTCTTCACCCTGAGTAACACACAGACACTTCTAGAGCAATGCTTTCACCTGGCTGTGCCCAACTGTTCTGAGTTCTTGGCATTGCCTGGGGGGCTCCCTCCCTCTCTGCATTGCAGCCAATCTCCAGAGAGGGAGAAAAAGCTGCCTGCAGAGATGTTGCACTCTCAAAGGCAAGTCACCGCATTTCTGCTGCTTGTGTTCAAGAAGGGGGCAGGAGAGCAGTGAGACAACGGCCTGGAAACTAAAGGCAGGTGACAAAGGAGAGCCAAAGCTGATAGCCATGTGCAAGGTGTTGCCTGCAGCACACAGCTCGGGCAGCTACAGCACTGAAGCAGTGCTACAGAGCTGCCCTAACGTTCCCTTGCAGAACAAAGCGTGGCCCCACCCCACGGTCACAACCTCCTCCTGCCCATGTGCATGGAGCTCCTCTTTAGAGCCGCTGGTCGTGGGTGCAGCCCCTGCCACTGCACAGCTGCCAAGGGCTGGGCGGCAGAGTTGCTGCTGGCCATTCACTGGAGTTGTGTTTAGCTGGTGGGAGGCCTGGAAAAGGAAAAAGAAAACAGCTGCAGAAACTCAGGGCACAGCTTCCAGTGCAGAGCCACAGCCCTGAACATGGAGAGGAGACTAAGAGGGGACCTCATTCCTCTTTATAAAGATGTAAGGGCTGAGTGCCAGGAGGCTGGAGCCAGCCTCTTCTCAGTGATGCCCAGGGACAGGACAAGGGGCAGCAGGTGGAAGTTGAGGCAGAGGAGGTTCCACGTGAAGCTGAGGAAGATTTTTTCCCTGGCAGGCTGACAGAGCACTGGCACAGGCTGCCCAGGGAGGTTGTGCAGTCTCCCTCTCTGGAGGTGCTCAAGAACTGCCCGGATGTGTTCCTGTGTCATCTGCTCCAGGTGATCCTGCTCTGGCAGGGGGCTGCACCAGATGAGCTTTTGAGGTCCCTCCCAGCCCCTGACATTCCATCACTCTATGTTTTCAAGGCTCCATTAACATCCCTTCTCTGCCCGTTAGCAGACAGCCAAGAGGCTGCTAAGCAGAGCTCCAGAGCATGGCCTTCTGCAATAAGCTTTGCTCTCACTGCACCCCTGCAGCTCTGTTTGCTTTCCTGCAAGACCTCCACAGCTTTCAGAGTTCTGCTGCACCTGTAAACCTGCCTAGAGCCACAGCTGACACTGACAGCACTCCAGGTGCTGACACCAGGCTGACCCGGGCAAGCTGTTCAGTGTCTCAGCACTCTTGCTGCAAAGAATTTCTTCCTCATCTCCAGTCTAAGCCTCTCCTCTTCCAGCTGAAAGCCACTGCCCCTCAGCCTGTCACCAAAAGCCCTTGTAAAAAGTCCCTCCTCAGCTCTCTCCTAGGCCTCTCCCAGTCCTTCAGTGGGTGCTGCAGGCCAAGCAGCGCCGGCACACTTGCAGCTCTGTGTGCTCACACTACAGCACGTGCAGCACCACTCACCAGGTGGGACTGAGCAGCAGCTCCTCCAAGCACTGCAAGTTGCAGCTCAGGGAGGTTTCTGGCACGAAGCGGTGGGCATGGGACGCAGGCAGGGCTGGCAGCTTCCACTAACCTCCTGGAGCCTTCCAGCTGAAAGAGCACAAATGGTGTCTCTGTCAGCTACTAGAGCCTCTCACAGCAATGCTGGAGCTTGCCTCCTCTCTGCCCTTCACTGCATGGACCCAATGGAACAGCTGGTTGAGGAAGGAGAGGAGATCAGGGGCAGAAGGAGAGAGGGATGAGGCAGAAGACTTGTTCCCAACTTTGGACTCATTGCCCTGCAGCCCTCTCCAGCTGCTGAGCTCCCCAGGATTCGACTCGGATGCCTCCTTTTGTGGGTCTCCTCGTTCCTGGCTTGGCTGAAGGTCTTTCAGTAAGCCCCTGTCAAATGGCACAGGGCACACCTGCCAGCTCCCATCGCCACTCAGGAGCACTCAAGCCTTACCTTGATTTTCTCCCACTTCTCCAGCCTCACAGATTTTCCCAGCTTCCTCTTCTGCTCCAGCTGCTGCCGATGCTACCAATGGAAGGGAAAGAGAAGGCTCAGTAGCAGACCTCAGGAGGTGCCACTGAATGGCACAACACTTGCCTCGGTCCTGCCTCTCGCCCACCTGCTGCTCTCTGTGTGTTACCCTCACTGAGCCTCTGATGAAAGCAGGATTGATGCAACCCCTCTGGCGTCAGCTCTGCGCCCATCAATGTGGCAAGGGAAGAGCTGAGTGTGTGTGCAGGGGCAGAGACCAGCTCTGTTCTGGAGATGTGCCCAAAGTGTGTAGTGGGACAGGATTTAGAACCACCTTCAAACTATTTGCTTCTGATGAGATGTTTCTGAAGCAAACCAACCCTGTGAACATCACCCCATAAGCTGATGGCTACCAAGGAGCAGTAATGCATTCAGGACAGCAAGTGCCCCTTTAAGGTCCCTTCCAAGCCAAGCCGTGCTATGATTCCCAGCAGGGGAGAGCCCTTCAGGGCAAGTGAGGGCACAGCTACACAGGACAGTCTGCTAGGAGCTAACAGCCACTGGCTGTCAGCAGGGAAGCCTCTGAAGAGGCTTGGACATCACTGCTGAGCACACACCTGCAAGTCGAGGACCTTCTGGAGCATGGCACGAACCAGGCACTCCTCCAGGTGTCTCAGGTGGTTCTTCTTGATTTCATTTCTCTGGTATTCCTTCTCAGAGATGATCCTTCCACTCTTTGAGATCTGCCGGCAACACAAGGGAAGCTATGGAAATAACCTGTAGGCTCAAAGGTGCCCCCATGGCACAGTCTGAAACCCCTCCAAGAGCCAACACCAGGCTGTGCATTCACAGACAGAAAGGTCCTGCAGAGGCAACCTCCAACGAGCAAAAAGAAATATGGAGCAAACCATAAACCCACTCTGAATTTATCAAAGCCTCTCCCTCAGATGTCATCTGCTGCCTGGACGTCAGCTCTAGGTAGATTGGCATCACTCGAGCTGTGCCACTTGGAATCACTGACTGCACCTGCCCCCTGAGAAGCTCAGGGCTCAGCCACAGCTCTCCAACACATACAGCACCAGCCCACATCAGGCACTGGCCCCACTTTGACGCAGCTAAGCATCACGACTGTTGCACTGCAGGGGATGCAGTGGAAGCATCAGCAGGAGAGCTGTGGTGCATGGAGTCCAAACTGAGTGTGAGCACATTCCTTCTAGTGTGTCCTCAGCATCCACCAGCAGCCCCCAAAGCCAGGCCTGGGTGCATGGCTTGGGCACTACTCAAGGAAACCCTCTGAAACAGGAAACTCCTCAGTCTCACCAGTCCTGCTCTCTGCAGGTGTCGTCTGACCCTGGTGTTTCTGAAATAGCCAGCCAGGTGTTTGTCTGTGAGGCTGCTGTAGCTGGGAACAGACCTGAAAGAGAAGCGCTGCAGATGCACAGAAGCCCCTTGGCAGCCAAATCATCACAGCTTCCCTTACAGAGACCTCCCCGACAGCCTCGATGGCTCACTCCCAGCACTCTGCCAGAGAAACGCCCACTAGATGATGTGCAGGTGGCAGCTGATGGCCTCCAGAAGACTGCTGTCAGAGATCACAGCTTGCACATGAGATAGAGCAGCTCCGCATCGAGCAGCTGCCACCACCAAGGCACAGGCTCCAGCAGAGCTCAGCCCTGAGGCACCCAGCTCCCACCACAGCCCCCTCAGGTGTAAGCTCTGACCTTCAGCAGGTCACTCTCACACAGAATCACAGGATCCTGCACTGCCTTGGCTTGCAAGGGACCTTAAAGCTCATCTAGTTCCAAACCTCCCCTGCCATCAGCAGGGATGCCTTCCACTAGACCCTCTTGCTCAAGGCTCCATCCAACCTGGCTTGGAGCACTTCCAGGCTTGGAGCCTACACAGCTTCTCCGGGCAACCTGCTCCACTGCCTTACCAGCCTCGTGGGCAAGAATTTCTCCCTCCTGTCTAACCCTAAATCCAGCTCCCTCCAGCCTGAAAGCCATCACCCCTCATCCTGTCACTCCATGCCTTTGGCAGAAGTCCTTCTCTAGCTCTCCTGGAGTCCCCTTCAAATGCTGGGAGACTGCCACACGGCATTTGGAGCCGCATGGCTGGTTGAGCCCAGCAGGCACAGAGGCAGCTCCACGGCCACTTCTTGGAGGCAACCTCCCCTCACTGAAGAGGGAGATGCCCTCAGGTGTCTCCAGAACCCTTGCTCTACAGCACAGACCCCCCACATGTCCCACGCCGCCTGCTGAGAGCTGAAGGGAAAGCTCTACAGTGCAGCTGAGTTACCACACACAAAAGTACTCAGGGCAAGAAGGAACAATGAGCAACAAAGCAGAAGGAGCCCGGGGACGTTCTCTGGGCATTCACACTCATCTTGTGGATAGCCTAGCAACAGTAACTTCAATTTTACCAAGTTTCTCTGGCCCTTACCAGTCCTGCTGGCACTACAGCAACTTCTGTGCTGGGCTGCAGCAAGAGCAGCGTGG
>WAAF01005559.1:0-12943 GCA_013400475.1 Tricholaema leucomelas
CTCTAGCTTACCCAAGACTTTGCCTTATGCTAAAAGTAGCCTGGAGGGTCAGCCGGGGGGCGGTTAGGAAGCAGGTGAATTAGTGATACAGATGGCAGGTTAGGTTAGAGAGACAGAGAGAATTTCAGCCCAATGCCCAGACAGCAACTGCATTATTTGTGTTTGTGTTCTTGTTCTTATCCATCTCAGCAAGCCTGTGAGTGCAGCAGACACCACCATTGTTTCCTTTCACAGCCTGTAATCCAGTTCTTCTGTCCAATACATTCTAGCTAGCTTCAAACTAGCACAAGCAATGACTGAGACCTTTTGATGCATATAGACTAGCATTTAATGTTCACAGAATGTTCATGAGCTAGGTAAAAATGCATCATTTCACTCAGCTGAGATTTAAGTGTCAAGTGGGAGCTTGGGAGAAGCTGGACTTTAGAGGTATGCTGATTTTTTCCTCTGTCTTCGCAACTGAGAGGAATTTCTGCTGGCAGGGTCCAAAGCAGGGGAAGAGACCTGTGCTCTTGATTTTAGAAGTGGACATTTGGTGTTAAATCCAGTGGTGCTTTGGAGGAGCAGGTGGTAAAGAAGGGGTAATTGCAGCACAGTTTATTCATGAATGGCTTTAGGCTTCTTTCCAAAATAAGCAGGGTTTGAGGGGGTTTGGAAAGACAATCTTGGGTGAGAAATCTTTTGGGAAGCTGTGGACAGCACGCTCGATACAGGAATGAGTTTTCATATCTGATACCCATGTTATATTGGGTGAGAACCCAATGAGTTCTCACTCTGATATGGGTAAAGAACGGGCCCAGAGAGTGGTGGTGAATGGTGCCACATCCAGGTGGCAGCCAGGCACTGATGGTGTTCCCCGGGGATCAGTGCTGGGCACAGTCCTGTTCAGTATCTTTATTGATGATCTGGACCTGGGGATTGAATCCATCATCAGTAAGTTTGCAGATGACACCAAGCTAGGAGCAGGTGTTGATCTGCTGGAGGGTAGGAGAGCCCTGCAGGGAGACCTTGCCAGGTTGAATGGGTGGGCAGAGGGCAGTGGGATGAGATTTAACTTTGGCCACAACAACCCCAAGCAGCGCTCCAGGCTGAGGACAGAGTTGCTGGAGAGCAGCCAGGAAGAAAGGGACCTGGGGGTGCTGGTAGAGAGTAGCCGAACATGAGCCAGCAGAGTGGCCAGGAGAGCCAATGGCATCCTGGCCTGGATCAGGAACAGTGTGGCCAGCAGGACAAGGGAGGTTATTCTGCCCCTGTACTCAACACTGGTCAGGCCACACATTGAGTGCTGTGTCCAGTTCTGGGCTCCTCAATTCAAGAGAGATGTTGAGGTGCTGGAAGGTGTCCAGAGAAGGGCAACAAAGCTGATGAGGGGCCTGGAACACAAACCCTATGAGGAGAGGCTGTAGCCAGGTGGGGTTGGTCTCTTCTCCCAGAAAACCAGCACCAGAAGAAGGGGACACAGTCTCAAGTTGTGCCAGGGGAGGTCTAGGCTGGATGTTAGGAGGAAGTTGTTGGCAGAGAGAGTGCTTGGCATTGGAATGGGCTGCCCAGGGAGGTGGTGGAGTCACCGTCCCTGGAGGTATCACAGTGTCACCATAGGTTGGACAGATCATCAAGTCCAAGCCGTTTCCACAGAGCTCAAGGCTAGACCATGGCACCAAGTGCCATGTCCAATCCTGCCTTGAACAGTGTTGAAGCAAAGCCTGGATGAGGCACTTAGTGCCATGGTCTGGTTGATTGGCTAGGGCTGGGTGCTAGGTTGGACTGGATGAGCTTGGAGGTCTCTTCCAACCTGGTCGATTCTATGATTTAAATGTTTGTTTTCATTTCTGTAGGAGAAAAGAAAAGCACCAAAATTTCCAAATGGATCTACTCCTACAGGAGAGCCTCTCAAAGAAGAAGGCCATCATGCTGGACCTGAACTTGAGAGAACTGGAAGGTGTGTTCACTTCTCTGTAAATAATTAACTACCATAAAGAAATAAGTGAAGATTATTCACATTTTTTTTTTAATGACATTTGAACTTAAATCATTGTAAAAGTTTTCCTTTTCAAGTGTTGAATTCTTGCCTGTAACTGTCAATCTGCTTAAAGCATTTTCAAACCTTTGGGAATGTTTCTTCAACACGTTTGTGAAGGATTTCATATAAGATGCTGCCTAATTTGACTTGGCTTTTTAAGAGCTGGAGTTTAAGTTTTAATTGTCAAGCACATGCATTTATCATATCAGGAGTTATTAGTTCCAGTATTGGGCTAGATGCTAAAAATCTCTGCTAGTGCAAATCTCTTGAATTCATTAAACATGTACCAAATGGAACAACAAGAAATACCAAGTGGAAAAAAAAAAATGTTTTGGTTAGGTTCCTTTTAGGTCTAAAATTGAATCTTTCTCAGTTGAGTTGCGTTGTTGTTTCCTGTTCATTCTGAAGTGCTTACCAAAAAAGTCTCCCTCAAATTAGTAATATGTGGTTAAGATTAAATATTACTGCCTCGTGTGAGAGAGCAGAGATTAAATCAACTGAGAGTTTCTGGAGGGGAAAAAAAAAGTACAATCCCTAAAACAATACATTTCTGAATGAAATAGATCTCTTAGACTGGAGGTGAGGAGGAATTTCTTCACCATGAGAGTGGTGAGACCCTGGAATGGGTTGCCCAGGGAGGTGGTTGAGGCCCCATCCCTGGAGGTGTTTAAGGCTAGGCTGGATGAGGTTCTGGCCAGCCTGATCTAGCATAGCGTAGAATACAATCATAGAATGGTTTAGGTTGGAAGGGACCTCAAGGATCATCCAGCTCCAACCCCCTGCCATAGGCAGGGACACCTCCCACTAGAGCAGGCTGCTCAAGGCCTCATCCAGCCTGGCCTTAAACACCTCCAGGGAGGAAGCATCCACAACCTCCCTGGGCAACCCATTCCAGTGTCTCACTGCTCTCAATGTAAAGAACTTCCTCCTAACCTCCAGTCTAAATCTCCCCTTTGCCAGTTTAAACCTGCTACCTCTTGTCCTGTCATCACAAGACCTTGTCAATAGTCCCTCCCCAGCCTTCAACCAGGTTAGAAGAGACCTCCAAGCTCATCCAGTCCAACCTATCACCCAGCCCTATCCAGTCAATCAGACCATGACACTAAGTGCCTCATCCAGGCTTTTCTTGAACACCTCTAGGTACAAGGGTGTCCCTGCCCATGGTAGGGGGGTTAGAACTAGATGATCCTTGTGGTCCCTTCCAACCCTAACTGATTCTGTGTTTTTATGATTTCTCACATCCTTGTGAGAACAAAAACCACCATTTTGTGTTTGTTTTTTTTAAACCTTTTTGGCTTTTTTAAATAGTTTTGCTTTTTTTCCATACAGTATATGGAGCTGAGAAGTTCATTTTCCCCCCACAAAAGTGTCTCTCTAGGAGGCCAGTTTTTCATCATTTTCCTGTAGGTGCAAATCACACCTATTGGTTGGAGTCTTGAGGGCTTTTTTTAATTGCCAAAAGCTTTTTAGTTTCTTACTAAACTTACCCAGTTGAACTGACTTGTGTATGTTTGATTTTTGTCTTTGCATTTGTGGAATGTACTCCAGATGGAAAACAGTGTTAAAAATAAGACCTAGGTTTAGTTATGAAACTAACCATATGTATCTAGATAATTAAAGTTACAATTACTTACTGTAATAGTCACATTGAAATGTGTCAATGCAGTGGTCTTGGTTGAGGTTTAGCAGTTTTCTTCTGTTTCTTGTTTGGAATATCTCAAAACAGATCTAATTGAAAGCATTTAGGTAAAATCTTACTCCATTATAAAACTCTTTTTAAGTATCTAGCCCATATTTAAATACACCCAGCCAGCTTGATTGAAAGAAAATGTGGACAACCTGCTTTGATTATATTCACAATTGGGAATTAAGAGTTGAAAATGTAATATTACATCTTAATCTGGGTTATGAAATAGCTAATTAGTGCTGGCAATAGGCACTTGCAGTCATTTGTAGCCCATAGTTTTGAACTAGCCAGAATCCTTTAGTGTACAGTTTGACGAGTTTCATCTCACCTATTTAGGCTTTTTGGTGGTTTGATACTTGACATCCAAAGGAAAGCACCTTTTTTCTTGAGTGACTTCAAGGATGCATTAAGCCTGCAGTGCCTGGCCTCGATTCTTTTCCTATACTGTGCCTGTATGTCTCCTGTAATCACTTTTGGAGGGCTCCTGGGAGAAGCTACACAAGGCAGAATAGTGAGTACAAAGAATGGTAGTGGCCAGGCTTTTTAGACCTTCAGAGGCAAGTCACTGTGTGCATTTGTCTCATTTATTTATACTTGTATTTGAAGAATTTACCCACAGCACTTGATTAGCCTGCCCCAAAGCAGATCTTCCCCAAAAGGTAATTGCTGTGGAAAGTGTGGGGAACCCATGTGAACAGGAGAAGATGCACAGTGGAGGTAAAAAAAAATGTTTATCCTGCCTTATTGGATGAATGGCTTCATGAATTGAGAAAAGGCTTGCATTGCCTTCTTTTTGGCTGCTTAAAAATACTGAATAGTTGTAAAGGTGCACCATCCCACTAGGCCTACTTTAGGCAAAGTCAGAGGCTCAAGGTGGATAGCCAAGAACATGCACTGGCCTTGAGTAGTAGGCCTATGAGGATGATAATGCCTGCAGTGTATGGTGTGTTTAATGGACAGGATTATGTATATGCTTCCACTAATGGTACCTTGTTAACACAATAAGGTTTATGAGCAGAAAATACCCTTCATTTTAACTGACTTTTGAATGTATGTGATCCTGTTGGGCAGTAGATAACACCAGAACCTTTTTAACCAAAATATTACTGCACTTGGGTTTTGGAGCAGGGAAAGAATATTAACATCAGCAAAGTTAGCAATTTAGGATTGCCTTCATTGGCTTGTGAGTAAACTGAGTGGATGTGTATTTTCTGTTTTTAAATCTATTGACTAAAAGAAACAAAGCTTTGTGGTTTTGGGGGAGGGAAGGATGTATTCAGGCATGTCCTTTACAAGTTTTCAGATTCTGGTAATGAAATTCCTCTTGATGCTTAGGTTTTTAAGCTTGTACTGTATTAAAATTCAACTATGTCTATATGATGCTATAAAATTCTTCTTGATCCTTAGGTTAAGCTTGTACTATATTAAAATTCAACTATTTCTACCTATATGATGCTACAAAATTCTTGATCCTTAGGTTATTAAGCTTGCACTATATTAAAATTCAACTATATCTATATGATGCTGTAGAATTCTTCTTGATCCTTAGAGTTTTAAGCTTGTACTATATTAAAATTCAACTATTTCTACCTATATGATGCTACAAAATTCTTGATCCTTAGGTTTTTAAGCTTGCACTATATTAAAATTCAACTATATCTATATGATGCTATAAAATTCTTTGTGATACTTAGGTTTTTAAGCTTGTACTATATTAAAATTCAACTATTTCTACTTTCATGATGCTATAAAATTCCTGATGCTTAGGTTTTTAAGCTTGTACTATATTAAAATTCAACTATATATGATGCTATAGAATTCATCTTGATAGTTAGGGTTTTAAGCTTGTACTNTATCTATATGATGCTATAAAATTCTTCCTGATACTTAGGTTTTTAAGCTTGTACTATATTAAAATTCAACTATTTCTACCTATATGATGCTACAAAATTCCTGATGCTTAGGTTTTTAAGCTTGTACTATATTAAAATTCAACTATATCTATATGATGCTATAAAATTCTTCTTGATACTTAGGGTTTTAAGCTTGTACTATATTAAAATTCAACTATTTCTACCTGTATGATGCTACAAAATTCTTGATCCTTAGGTTTTTAAGCTTGTACCATATCAAAACTTAACTATTTCTCTATGATGCTATAGAATTCTTCTTGATCCTTAAGGTTTTAAGCTTGCACTATATTAAAATTCAACTATTTTTATCTATATGATGCTATAAAATTCTTGATACTTAGGTTTTTAAACTTGTGCCATGTCAAAACTTAACAATTTCTATATGATGCTATAAAATTCTTCTTGAACCTTAAGGTTTTAAGCTTGTACTATATTGAAATTCAACTATTTCTATCTATATGATGCTATAAAATTCTTTATCCTTAGGTTTTTAAGCTTGTACCATATCAAAACTTGACTATTCCTATCTATATGAAGCTATAAGATTCTTCTTGATGCTTAGGGTTTTAAGCTTGTACTATAGTCAGTGTTAATTATTTCTACCCATATGATGCTATAAAAATCTTGATATTTAGGGTTTTAAGCTTGTACCATATCAAAACTTGACTATTCCTATCTATATGAAGCTATAAGATTCTTCTTGATGCTTAGGGTTTTAAGCTTGTACTACATTAAAATCCAACTATATCTATATGATGCTATATAATTCTTGATAGTTAAGGTTTTAAGCTTGTAGTACTATATTCAAAGTTAACTATTTCTATCTATATGATGCTATAAAAATCTTGATATTTAGGGTTTTAAGCTTGTACTATATTAAAATATCCATATGATGTCATAAAATTCTTGATATTTAGGTTTTTAAGCTTGCACTGTATTAAAACTTCACTATTTCTATCTCTTTCAAGTAATGCTGTTGACTCATTTTTGTTTATCAATGTAGCACTTCAAGCTGACAGCAAATATAGAAATGAATGAGGGTTTTTTTCTGTGTTGTGTTGGCACTTCAAATACAGAAATAGTTCTCAATATGTTGATGTAACTTTAGAGTGTACATCATGTAAAATTGTTCAAATATGCTCCTTGTAAAGCTTGATTCTTAAAGCACCCTTCTTTCTTTTAGCTGGCTGGAATCCTTTGCAGGTTTGTTCCTGCCTTCAGGTACTTGGTGTGCATCATTGAACATAAAATTCAGTTTCTGCGCACACGTTGTGGTGGGTTAGGAACTTTACCCCCACCCTGCCCCCAGTTAAAATTTACCAGACCAGCTCAGACAGATTGCAAGATAAAGCTTTATTTACAGCAAAGCTAAATTTACAAGCATATATGCAAAATGTATTTACAGTTATATACACTTGAATACAGAAATCCAGTCTTGCCCCCAGACAAAGTCCAGAAGGGGCCAACACCACCCTCTCTCTCTCTCCCCAGGTAGAAAACAACCAGCAAGGCTTATGTGTTATTTAATCAGCTAAGGTTAGTGGAAGAGATTAGAGAGAGAAGACATCCAGGGTCCAAAAGCAAAGAGGAAATAATTCTTTATATATCGAGTCTTTATCCCACATAGCAAACAGAGACAGCCTTTATCGTTATGTTCTTTTACAATCAGTGATCTGATTTCTCTTATTAGAATATTCAATAAGCCTTAAACCACTACACACATGTTTAGGCACAGTAGCTGACCTTGTAAGGTACACAACTTGTGTTTGAAACCTTTCCTCACCTACCTCTACACCACTCCTGTCCTTGCCACTCTGAAAGCCCCAAGGTTAATGCATTGCCTAACCAAAAGCACTTATTCCAAGGTGTTAGAACAAGAGACTGGGATGATAGATACTCTTTTTTTTTTATCTGATGTAATGAACCAAGGTTCATGTTGGCTGAACTGGGGCTGTTTAAAAACTGTTTTGCCCAGTTTTAGACATTTTCCTGAATTGAAGTTTAAATTGGAATAAACATTGTTTTCATGGGACTACATCACTGCAAAATAGCAAACCCTTAAATTCCACCAGGAATTAATCTGCAATCCATGACTTTTCTAGGAGTTGGAAATGGTGTAGTTAAATATTTTCAAGTAACTATAATTAATCATTTTAGTGTCTAAAAAGTCCTGCCCCCCCTCTTTTGAGGTACATTATAGCCTTTATTTAAAGCAGGAAAAACTTACAGTAAACCAAGTACTTCTAGAGCTGAGATAGAATGAAAACAAGTGCACTACCATGTGGGACATTGCTTTCCTCTCATCTGTTTCTGGTGTTCTGCATACATAAACCAGTACTGTTCATTAATTTCCCTTGCATCTCTGCCTGTTAGCTTTTCCTATTGTAATGTTTGATTGGCTGAAGGAGGTTTGATAGGGCCTGTCACACTGTAGCATGTTTTGGTGCAGGTGTGTTATATTTTCCTTTGCAGAGACAGATAATTCTTTCCCTAAGCCACATGCTGAGTAGCTTTGTTAAACAGAAATGTAGCAATTGTTGGTATGTTTTTCCTCTGTAGCTAACAGGAGTAGTAACTTGTCATGGTTCTGGATGGCTTTATGTTTTTCAGGAGTGAAGATTTAAAAATCTCTTAACCCTGTGGTATTGCTACTGCAAAATTGTGTTAGTTTATTCTTGTCTCCAATGTCAATATTAATTGCGATGTTTTTACATCTTGTCCTGTTTCCAAGTTAATGTATGTTTTAGCTGTATGCAGATGTGATGCTAAATGCTTAACCTGGAGGGCAGCATAGTTATAACAGCTTCTTTTCCCCCAAACAGAGTGCAATAGAATCTCTCTTTGGAGCCTCATTAACTGGGGTTGCCTATTCTCTTTTTGCTGGGCAACCTCTTACTATTTTGGGGAGCACCGGACCAGTTCTAGTATTTGAAAAGATATTATTTAAGTTTTGCAGGTAAGTGATGTTTTTGATGCACTTCCTAACTTCCCAGCCTATTAGAATAGCTCTGATTGAAAGCAGATGTGCTTTAAAACCTGCATGCCTGTAAAGATGCAAACGTGAGGCAAGAGACTGAGAGGTGGATGTGGGTTGGCAAAGCCATGAGTCATGGACGAACCTTAATGAGAAAACAGATCAGAAGTGGCTGGGGCCTGAAAGTTTTGTTGCCCCTCTGTGGGGATGTTTGAATTCTGCAGAGGTAAACAGTGATTGATCTGCCCTCTAGAAGAAAGCATCTGGATAGTTCTGAAAGTATCATCTCCATGATGCTTCCCAACCTAGGTAGTTGCACCTTCAATCCTAGAAATACCCTGCAGTGTTATTTTGGTTCAGCAGAGAAGATTCTGCTTCCTTCACAATTAAGGTCAAGGAGGAGAAAAGCAATGAATGCCTCTGGAGCTTGGCCCATAGTATCATTGACTTTTGGCTCAGTTAACACTTCTGTTTCTGTTTTCACACAGGGATTATGATCTTTCTTACCTCTCTCTGCGAACTAGCATTGGTCTGTGGACTGCATTTTTGTGCATAGTTCTTGTAGCCACAGATGCCAGCAGCCTTGTGTGTTACATCACTCGATTTACTGAGGAAGCTTTTGCAGCTCTTATATGCATCATATTTATTTATGAGGCATTGGAAAAGCTTTTTCATTTGGGAGAAGTGTATGCCTTCAATATGCACAATGATTTGGATAAACTGACTTTGTATTCGTAAGTACCACATTTCTCTCTGTTAGTAAAACCCATAGGGAGAATGGTTATGGCATAGAGACATTCCATTTGCTAACCTGTCATGTAAAAGTGCAGGGGGAGTGTTTGGGCTGCTGCAGGCATGAGAACCCTCAGAAAAAATTCTGTTCAGGATGTTGTGGAATTACACAGTATCACCAAGGTTGGAAGAGACCTCACAGATCATCAAGTCCAACCCTTCACCACAGAGCTCAAGGCTAGACCATGGCACCAAGTGCCACGTCCAATCCTGCCTTGAACAGCTCCAGGGACGGCGACTCCACCACCTCCCTGGGCAGCCCATTCCAGTAGCCAATGACTCTCTCAGTGAAGAACTTTCTCCTCACCTCAAGCCTCAGTTTCCCCTGGCGTAGCTTAAGGCTGTGTCGGTGGTGGCCACCTGGGAGAAGAGAGCAACCTCCTCCTGGCTACAACCGCCCCTCAGGTAGTTGTAGACAGCAATAAGGTCTGCCCTGAGCCTCCTCTTCTCCAGGCTAAACAATCCCAGCTCCCTCAGCCTCTCCTCGTAGGGCTGTGCTCGAGGCCTCTCCCCAGCCTCGTTGCCCTTCTCTGGACACGTTCAAGCATCTCAATGTCCCTCTTAAACTGGGGGGCCCAGAACTGGACACAGTACTCAAGGTGTGGTCTAACCAGTGCAGAGTACAGGGGCAGAATTGAATGTTTCATATCAGTTATAGGTGGTTGGAAGGGATGAGGGACTGTGGCAAGGCATGTTTTGATTGTGAATTCATTAAAGGTCTGAACAGCAACTCTGCCATGCCACTTTTAGCAATGAGTGAGTGTCTCAGTTCTAATTTAAATTCCCAGAGACTCCATTAAATTTGATGGAACCAATAACAATTTGTAGAGTGCCCTTCCCTCTTCCCCCTTCTTTCCCAAATGAAAGACATTAGAGGGAGAGAGAGAGGAAAAGGTAAGCACAGCCAAATAAATCAATCTAACTCCATTTGGAAGTATAAAAAGAAAAGTTTAACAATAACTTTAAAAGGTATCTGAGGTAGGGAAGTGGCAAAGGTACAGGGAAGGGAAAGCAAATACAAAATGTATAAATACAACCAGATTTTGATGGTGATGGCTTTGTCTGCCTCGTGGGTGATGGCCATATGGTGAAACAAAGAGAAACCAGGAACAGATGGTGATGCTGAGAGGCAGGGAGCAGGAAATGCAGAGAGAGTGGAAAAGGGAGTCCCCCTGCTTTTATGGATCTGTGGACAGGAAGGGGCAGTGAGCTAACCATCACCTGGTGGTGTTCAAACCCACCCCTGGGGAGGGGTCAAGACCACCCCTAGGGTCAGGTTCAAGGTTACTCCCCCTGAAGGGTTAACCCTGTACAGTGAGGATCATTTCCAGGTAGCTGAATTGTGTAGAGCTTCTGGTGAGAAACTCTGGTAGAGATCCGGTCTCCATTACTGTGTTCAACTCTGGAGTCCTCAGCACAAGAAAGACATGTTGAAGGAGGAGACCTTGTTGTTGAGAGAAACTGCTCAGTTGACATAGTTTTAAACCAAATGAAAAGCAAAGTTATTCCTACATTCAACAGCCAGAGCCTCATCCAGCCTGCCCTTAAACACCTCCAGGGATGGGGCCTCAACTACCTCCCTGGGCAACCCATTCCAGACTCTTCACCACTTTCATGCTGAACAACTTCCTCTTCGTGTCCAGCCTAAACCTACCCACCTCCAGCTTTGCTCCATATCCCCCTAGTTCTGTCACTCCCTGACAGCCTAAAAAGTCCCTCCCTAGCTTTTTTTGTAGGCCCCCTTCAGATCCTAGAAGGTCACCTGGGAGCCTCCTCTTCTCCAGACTGAACAGTCCCAACTCTTTCAGTCTGTCCTCACAGCAGAGCTGCTGCAGCCCTCTCAGCATCCTCCTGGCCCTTCTCTGGACATGCTCCAGCATCTCCACATCCTTCTTGTAATGGGGGCTCCAGAACTGGCTGCAGCACTCAAGGTGGGGGTCTCAGCAGAGTGGAGCAGAGGGGGAGAATCACCTCCCTGGCCCTGCTGGCCACACTTCTCCTGATGCAGCCCAGGCTCTGGGCAAGTGCACACTGCTGGCTCGTGTTGAGCTTCTCGTCCAGCAGCACCCCCAAGTGCCTCTCCTCAGGGCTGCTCTCCAGCCACTCACTGCCCAGCCTGGATTTGTGCTTGGCATTGCCTCCACCCAGATGCAGGACCTTGCACTTGGTCTTGTTGAAACTCCTGAGTTTGGCTTGTGCCCACCCCTCCAGCCTGTCCAGGTCTGTCTGGATGGCATCAGTTCCCTCCAGCCTGTCTGCTGCACCACACAGCTTGGTGGGTGTATGTTTACTTCCTAATTTCTCTCTTTCCTAGATGCTAATCCTTCTCTTTTAGTATCTCTGGGACCCCACTGGACTGTTCAGCAAGCACCTGATCTAGGGTGGATGTCCCTGCCCATGGCAGGGGGGGGTTTAACTAGATGATCTTTGTGGTCCCTTCCAACCCTGACTGATTCTGTGATTCTGTGTTAAAGTCACTGGTCTGGCAGAAACTGTACTGTCTTCTGAGCCTTGCCACCTGATTGGTGTTTTGCTACAGCAGCATATAGGCCATGAGAGTGGAGAGAGGAAGGTGTGACATTTGCTTTAGTGCCAGGAGTTTCAGGACATGCCACAGCCCTTGGCTTTGCTTTGCTCCCTTTCTTAACTCCTGTCACAAAGCTGAGTGAGAGCTGGCCTTGCTTTCCCCTCTTGCTCTGTTATTAATCTCTTCCCCCAGTGGGGAATAGAATATGAAACAAGCATCTTACTTGACTCCTCCATCTGTAAGGAGTCACCTTGTACTCTGCCTCTGTCACAGATTGGACCAAACACATTTAAACTTGCCAGAATTTTTGAAGTCACTGCAGATTGCTGCATTTGCCACGTTCAACCTAAAACTTGTATTCTTTTTTCTTCCCTTCAGATGTGTGTGTTCTGAGCCTGAGAAACCCAGCAATGAAACTCTGCAAGTGTGGAAGAGTAAAAATAAGTCTGTGGACAATATAGCTTGGAGTAACCTCACAGTTTCTGTGAGTATCTAAAAGCTCTCTGTGTGTGTATATAATACAGATGTGTGTTGTATGTATGAAAAAGAAGCACCCAGACAGTACTGGTCTTACTTAATATCTTTCATCTGTTTTCTTTCTTGATTTGAACCTACACTGTTTCCTTTAACACTGTTTTTAACTCTTCTGTTTCTCTTGTCATGCTCAACCAGTCGTTGTAGGGGCTTGGATAAGTGAGTTAGTAGCAGTGGATGGTAATATCCTTACATTATAGCCTAGACATTCAAGCTGGAAGGAGGTGTTCTGCACAACAGAAATAGTGGGGAAAATCTCAGTGCTTTATGTGAAAGAGTAAAAATAAGTCTGTGGACAATGTAGCTTGGAGTAACCTCACAGTTCCTGTGAGTATCTAAAAGCTCTGTGTGTGTGTGTGTGTATAATACAGATGTGTGTTGTATGTATGAAAAAGAAGCACCCAGACAGTACTGATCTTACTTAATATCTTTCATCTGTTTTCTTTCTTGATTTGAACCTACACTGTTTCCTTTAACACTGTTTTTAACTCTTCTG
>WAAF01005559.1:13300-26433 GCA_013400475.1 Tricholaema leucomelas
ACTGAGAGGGGATTTGATAAATGTTTATAAGTATCTGAGGGCTGCCAGGAGTGGGGGGGACAGGCTCTGCTCACTGCTGCCTGGGATAGGACAAGGAGCAATGGGTGTAAGTTGCAGCAAAAGAGGTTCTGCCTCAACACAAGGGGGAACTTCTTTACTGTAAGGGTCCCAGAGCACTGGCACAGGCTGCCCAGAGAGGTTGTGGAGTCTCCTTCTCTGGAGCCTTTCAAGGCCTGTCTGGATGTGTTCCTGTGTGATCTGTGTCAGATAGGATTGTCCTGCTCTGACAGGGGGTTGGACTTGATGATCTCTTTGGGTCCCTTCCAGCCCCTAACATCCTGTGAGCTTGGAGGTCTTTTCCAAGCTGCTCAATTCTATGAGTCTATGAAATTTTTTATATTAAAAAAAAAATCACACAGGTTGAATGCAAGAAATGAATAGAACCTAGAAATTAAAGGAGGTTTTTCTCTTTGCAGGAATGTTTAGAATTTCATGGTGTGTTTCGTGGATCAGCTTGTGGCCATCATGGACCATATATTCCAGATGTTCTCTTCTGGTCTGTCATATTATTCTTTACAACATTTTTCCTCTCCTCTTTCTTTAAGCAATTCAAGACCAAACGTTATTTCCCAACTAAGGTAATTCTGAGTAGAGACTGTTCTTGTCTTGTGACAAATGTTAGTGTATCTTAATGGAGTTAAAGTTCCTATTTTGCATCAGGCCTTTGTATTGACAGATATCTTTGAAAACAGGAAAAGAAATTAACACCTGAAGGTGACCTAATAATTAAAAAAAAGACAGTAGAAGAAAGGAAATTGGCTGAGGAACATTCAGTGCTTGCTCTCTACTTTTCTATGTTACAAGATGTTGCTAACCTGGAACAGGTTGCCCAGGGAGGATGTGGATACTTCCTCCCTGGAGGTGTTTAAGGCCAGGCTGGATGAGGCCTTGAGCAACCTGCTCTAGTGGGAGGTGTCCCTGCCTATGGCAGGGGGTTGGAGCTGGATGATCCTTGAGGTCCCTTCCAACCTGAACCATTCTATGATTCTAAGATGTTGTAAGCCTTAGAAGCCCCCCAAGTAGTCTGTCTCCCTGTATTGATGGGTATTGCCAGGTATCATTTGGAGAGAATACTGTTGCTGTTTTCCTCACCTAGATGTGCCAAACAATTGATTGCTTTCTCCATGCTGCTAATGTCTGAAAGCTCAAATTTGTTCCTTGAGGGATTGCTATTGCTAATATAAGCTTATGTAGTGATTATCCTTGAACTGATCTGCACAACTCATTTCTGCTAGCCAGAGCAGAGCAGTTAGATCTTTTTTAACATCAGCTTATCTCTACAATCACAGACCAGGGAGGTGGTTGAGTGACTGGACTAGGGGGAATGGAGCAAAGCTGGAGGTGGGGAGATTCAGACTGGAGGTGGGGAGGAAGTTGTTCATCATGAGAGTGGTGAGAATCTGGAATGTGTTGCCCAGGGATGTGGTTAAGGCCCCATCCCTAAACACCTGGAGGTGTTTAAGGCCAGGCTGACTGAGGCTGTGTGCAGCCTGCTCTAGGGTAGGGTGTCCCTGGCCACGGCAGGGGGGTTGGAACTAGATGATCCTTGTCCCTTCTGACTCTGACTGATTCTATGATTTTAGAATCACTTAGGCTGGAAAAGACCTTTCAAGCTGATTCCAGCTGCCAACCTAATACTACCAATGCTAAAACTTGTTTCTCAGCATCATCAAGTCAAAGAGAGGGCAGTCAATTCCATTTCTTAAACAGTCCTTCACCACAAAATGCATTTCAGCACAGCCAAGGGCCCTAACACCGTTCAGCTTCTGGAGAGGAATAAAGTCATGTTTGACCACCTGACTCTCGTTGCAAATTACCCTCCTCCTATATATGAAAACATCAAATGTATGAATATTGACTTCAGAACAATTCAGTGGTGTTACTGAATTAAGCTACAAGAAGCACAGCCTCCTAGTAGGGTTGAGGGGACAGGAGGATGAGGAACAAGTTACTCTAAATAATTTTCTTCTTGCAGTAGCTCACTTCTAAATGAGATAACTGCAGAAACAGTTGTGTAGAGTACTTGTGCCACTTCATGGTATGCTGACAGGTATCTTAACATGGAAAGTAAATAAGCAGGTGCTCTTGTCTAAATACATACTGTTCAGTGGTATAATTATAGTATAAATAGATTTCATTATTCATAAAGTTAAGAACTGTCTTTCTATACATACAAATCATCATGGTGAAAAAGGAAGATTTAAACGTGACTCTTTTCTTCATAGGTGCGTTCTACCATCAGTGACTTTGCAGTATTTCTGACCATAGTAATCATGGTTTTAATTGACTATCTTGTGGGAGTACCTTCTCCTAAACTTCATGTTCCAGAGAAATTTGAAGTAAGGATAAAACCAACCTTAACTTTTTTAATGCTTGCAAGTTCATAGACAGTACAACAATGGAGTTGTTGAGAGCGGTGAGAGCCTGGACTTGGTTGCCCAGGAAGGTGGTTGGGGCCCCATCCCTGGAGGTGTTTAAGGCCAGGCTGGATGAGGCTCTGGCCAGGCTGATTTAGGAAGGGTGTCCCTGGGCATGGCAGGGGAGTTGGAACTAGATGATCCTTGTGGTCTCTTCCAATCCTGACTGATTCTATGATTCAATGAATTGCATAGAAACAAATAGATATGTCTTACTTAGGATGTGGTGGTTGAAGCAATCTCCCTTTTCTGTTTTGGATGTATGTCTCATCTGACAGAAGAAACTTCTGGTCTTATCATATCACTGGAAAGGAAACATTCTTTTGTGCAAATTTGCAGAAACAAAGGAATGTTTTTGTTTATATAAGTATTTTCTGCACATGTAACAGCTAAATGTAAATATTTTCTGCACATGTAACAGCTAAATGTAAATATTTTCTGCACATGTAACAGCTAAATAAGTCTTTTGGCCAAAGGCAGTAGGAAAAAAGTCTAAATACATCCTTCAGACTGTTAGTGGGGTCATTGCAGCTGCTCATAGCAAGAAATCAGTTTTATCTTAGTTAATTTTTCTTTTTCATACCTTTTTTTTTTTCCCAGCCCACCCGAAAAGACAGAGGATGGTTCATAGATCCTCTTGGAACCAACCCTTGGTGGACGCTTTTGGTAGCTGCTGTCCCTGCTTTACTCTGTACCATTCTCATTTTCATGGATCAACAAATAACAGCTGTTATTATAAACAGGAAAGAGCATAAGCTGAAGGTAAAAATCATTTTTCCCCAAACTCTAATGCTGTGTAAACCAAATTCTGCAAGTTTGGGAAACGCTGCCAATGGCCACTAAATAAATTTCAACTCAACCACTTGGCTGGCTTCAGGAAACATTACTCTCAGCAACTTGGCTGTGGATGGAGCTGGGAAGATCTGTGGTAAGAGTTCAAACTGCAGGAGAACCTCTATCAAGTGACTTTGCTCAGCAGGAGGCTGGGCCTTCATGGCCATGAATTCAAGTGACCTCTATGCAATCCTATCTTGACCCCCAAAGAAGCTGAAACCCCACTATGAATCCTTGTGCTGTCAGGTCCAGGCATGTGCACCTCATGCCTCCAGCTCTCTCCCTAGTGCTATCACCACACAAAACCACATCACCAGAACCCTTGGGCATGCTACCATGATCCCTTGCTGCTCCAGCCCAGGACATGTTCTCCTAGGACCAAGCCATCACAAACCCACTAAAAAAAAACAACCACCTACCAGTCACTGCCTCAGCCTATTGTGGAGGACTGCTGAAGACTCTCCCCTACCTCTCACTCCCCCACTGCATCAGTGAAAAAGCAAGAAGTGGTTAGGTGCTTTACAGCCCTCCCCATCCCTCTTCCCCCAGCACAGAAGGCCAAACCCAAGAGCAGCCACACAGCTTCTCTGCAGGAAGAGAGGTGCTGGGGGCTGGGTCCAGCCAGCTGCACCCCCAGGAAGGAAACCAGGGCTGTGAGACAGGAGAGGGTCTTGTTCAGCTCTGAGAATCATCCCTAAAAACAAACATTGGAAGACCTAGAAATAAAGCAAGGGGCTACTCCAGCTGGAGTTGTCAACTAGAGACCTCCCAGCACCACTTAGAGGAGGGGAAAAAGCATAGCTAGCAGGGCAGTAAGGGCTGTTTTCCATGTCACTTTAAATCTAATTCCGTTTTCTTGGGTTTGTTTTTTGTTTGTTTTGTTTTCCACTCACTGGGATTCTAATGCTGGGAATCCTTCTCTATGGCTCCCACATGTAGGTGTGTGTGTGGCAGAGGCAGCAGGGCTCGGGCACTTAGGCACATTTGGCAAAGCCAACGGAGTCGTTATCGTGGTCGAAGACAGTGTAGTAGGGACCAATGAAGACATCTCCCAGGAGATGTCTCAACTTCATAAAGAACAACATAATGTTGTGGATGCTCTGAAATCACCTGATTTATGTACCAGGCAAGCTACAAAGCTGATTAAAAACAGTGTATCCAATTATTTCTTTGCTTAATTTTTCAGAAAGGCTGTGGTTATCATCTTGATCTACTCATGGTTGGTGTTATGTTGGGAATATGCTCTATCATGGGGTTACCGTGGTTCGTTGCTGCAACTGTCCTCTCTATAAGTCATGTTAACAGCCTTAAAGTTGAATCTGAATGCTCAGCACCAGGAGAGCAACCCAAATTCTTGGGGATTCGGGAGCAGCGTGTGACAGGATTGATGATTTTTGTCCTAATGGGGCTGTCAGTCTTCATGACCTCTGTGTTAAAGGTAAGCATTTTTGTTTGCTTTCTTCATGCCTTTGATTTTTGATATGATAATTTAGCATTTTGTAACACTAGGAAGTTCANGTCAACCCAGATTTTTTCTGTTAAGTAAAATAGTCCTGGCCTCGTTCTCAAGTTACTTCTTTTTAACGACATGTTAGGTGAATAGAAATAATGGAGAGAGAGCTGAGCAAGCTAGAAATGGAGTAGTGAAGACAGCAACCTTTGTCACAGCATTTCTTAGCTTGGAAAAGCCCTTCAAGCTCACAGAGTTCAATCAGGAGTTTCACACTGACAAGTCCTTCACTAAACCAAATCCCTCAGCACAACATCTCATCACCACAACAGTGTGCACATGCAGCCCAGACAGCCAACCCTGTGCTGGGCTGCAGCAAGAGCAGTGTGGGCAGCAGGGCAAAGGAGGGGATTCTCCCCCTTTACTCTGCTCTCCTCAGACCCCACCTGCAGTACTGTGTGCAGTTCTGGAGCCCCCAGCACAAGAAGGACATGGAACTGCTGGAGCCAGTCCAGAGGAGAGCCACCAAGATGCTCAGAGGGCTGCAGCAGCTCTGCTATGAGGACAGGCTGAGAGAGTTGGGGCTCTGCAGCCTGAAGAGAAGGCTTCGAGGAGACCTTAGAGTGGCTTTGCAGTATCTAAAGGGAGCCTACAGGAAGGCTGGGGAGGGACTATTGACAAGGTCTGGGAATGTCAGGACGAGGGGGAATGGGTTTAAACTGGAGGAGGGGAGATTTAGACTGGATGTTAGGAGGAAGTTCTTTACAGTGAGGGTGGTGAGACACTGGCACAGGCTGCCCAGGGGGGGTGTGGATGCTTCCTCCCTGGAGGCGGTTAAAGCCAGGCTGGGTTGGGCCTTCATCAACCTGCTCTAGTGGGAGGTGTCCCTGCCTATGGCAGGGGGTTGGAGCTGGATGATCCTTGAGGTCCCTTCCAACCTAAACCATTCTATGATTCTATGAACACACAGCTGTATAGTCATTAGTAGATTTTAACAGTCAACCATGTGTACCTGTTAAAGAATGTAATGGTTTGAAAACAATAAGGCACTAGAATTACATTGGATCATGTTGAATGTTGCTGACTAATCTCTGAGAATCCTCTTGCTCATCAGTTTCAGTCCCAAAATACACTTGCAGGTGTAGCAGTCTGATCACTCTGCATATACAGAAGTGATTTGGAGAAAGAAGGTTTGTGTTAGGGTTTCAGATTTGCCAGTAGGACAGTGTCTGCATGAGGAAATAGCCATTTGCACAATAGCTGCTCGTGGGCAGTGTGAGCTGGGCAGTAGGACAGCCCTAGGTGGTTGGCTGTTAGGAGGAAGTTCTTTCCCGAGCAGGTGGTCAGGCACTGGGACAGGCTGCCCGGGGAGGTGGTGGAGACACCATCCCTGGAGGTGTTTAAAAGGAGAGTGGCTGTGGTGCTTGAGGCTATGGTCTGGTGATGAAGGCTGCTGGGATGAAGGTTGGACTGGCTGATGTTGGTGATCCTTTCCAACCACAGCAATTCACAGTGATGAGATGTTGTGCTGAGGGATTTGGTATAGTCAAGGACTTGTCAGTGTAAAACTACTGATTGGACTCGATGAGCTTGAAGGGCTTTGCCAGTCTAAGAACTTCTCTGACACTGTTATTAAAAGCAAGTATTCACTTTTGGTCTCTGGTTGAAAAGCTACCAGGGGCTCAGCTGTGTCATGCAAATGACCAGAAGCAGAAATACTGAAATAGATCTATTGCTGCTCGAAAGAGAAGATAAAGGAAGATAAAGGTACTGATTGCTGAAGCTAGATGTCTACCTCACACTTCAACATCTGATTCTTAGAAACTAATACTACTCTTTTTTTTTTTTTTAGTGGAATCAA
Organism: Tricholaema leucomelas; assembly: GCA_013400475.1. Taxonomy (NCBI): domain Eukaryota; kingdom Metazoa; phylum Chordata; class Aves; order Piciformes; family Lybiidae; genus Tricholaema lacrymosa; species Tricholaema leucomelas. The sequence goes on from WAAF01005559.1 coordinate 19,923, forward strand.
AGGTAATAGGAATGGAGTTATTACTGGTTTTCTTTTCCAGTGTGAGTGGCTGTTGTTCAAAAGGAGGTGCAAAGCCTTGCACCTGTGTGTTGCTGTGCTTTTGTTCCATGTATGGATGCTTTCAGTATGGTTCCTGTCTGTGATGGTTTGGGTGTTCCCTACACCTTGGAAAATCATCCAGACTAGACTCAGTCAATCTGGAAATTCAGTGAAGTTCTATATTTACAGCTTAGCACAATATTCAAGCAGGTATTTACAATATAGACAGAAATAGACAAGGTAAAAAGTAATACAGAAACACAACAGCCCTCCCAGAAACCTGAGTGCCCAGGAGGGGCTGTCAGCCAACCTTCCACCTTCCCCCACCCCACTACCTTACTCTAGACTTTGCCTTATGGTCAAGGTAGTTTGGAGGATCAGCCAGGGGGGTTAGGAAGCAGATGGATTAGTCACACAGATGGCAGGTTAGGTTAGAGAGAGAAGGCCTGGAACACAAACCCTGTGAGGAGAGGCTGAGGGAGCTGGGGGTGTGCAGCCTGCAGAAGAAGAGACTCAGGGCAGACCTCATTGCTGTCTACAACTACCTGAAGGGAGGCTGTAGCCAGGTGGGGTTGGGCTCTTCTGCCAGACAAGCAGCAACAGAACAAGGGGACACAGTCTCAAGTTGTGCCAGGGGAGGTCTAGGCTGGATGTTAGGAGGAAGTTATTGTCAGAGAGAGTGATTGGCATTGGAATGGGCTGCCCAGGGAGGTGGTGGAGTTGCTGTGCCTGGAAGTGTTGAAGCAAAGCCTGGATGGGGCACTTAGTGCCATGGTCTGGTTGATTGGCTAGGGCTGGGTGATAGGTTGGCCTGGAGGAGCTTGGAGGTCTCTTCCAACCTGACTGATTCTGATTCTATGATTTAAGATAGTTTGGAGGGCTGGCCAGGGGGGTTAGGAAGCAGGTGGATTAGTCACACAGATGGCAGGTTAGGTTAGAGAGAGAAGTTCATGCAGCCCCAGGCAGAGAGCAGCTCTCTTACCTGTATTTGTGTTCTTGTTCTTACCCATCTCAGCAAGCCTATGAGTGCAGCAGACATCAGCATTGTTTCCTTTTCACAGCCTGTACTCTAATTCTTCTCATCAGAGTATCCCAGCTAGGCTCAAACTAGCACAGTGTGAAAGAGCAAAGTAAAGGACTGTAGTTAGCAGTAACAGAACTATTTGTTGCAGCCTGGACCATGGCATGAATGAGCTCTCAAGACTGAGCTACATTGCTCTTTTAATCCTGCTGACAGCTTTATTAGCTCAAACACTTTTGCTGCTTAGTGATACATATATCTTTTTCTGTATATAAGTGACTTCCCTTTTTATGCATCACACTTAATTAAAACCTTGTGCAAAAAGATAACTAGTATAAAAATGACTTGGCTATCACAAATATTGCCTGCTATATTATTCCACATTTATTCCAGCAATAACTCTGTGGGTGTTTTTTCCCTCCTCAGTTTATTCCAATGCCAGTTTTGTATGGTGTCTTTCTTTACATGGGAGTATCTTCATTAAAAGGCATTCAGGTAAAGTAATTCTACTGAGCAATTTGCTTTTTGTTTAATACTAAAGGAAGATGAAGCTGTACACATTACTTTGAGAAACAATGTAAGTTAGCCTATGTTGTCCAAGTAGTATTAAGGATCATTTTCTGAGTGCCATGCTGGAACATTTGTTCTTGCCATGTGGTGCTTTATTGTCACTTCTTTTAGCTTTCAGTAGGGTAGCTGAGCAATGCATTTTCTGATCCCACCCCACTGAATCTCATATGTCTTTCATTAGTATTTGATTTGGGATGAAAGAGGGAGGATATTCTGCCCCTGTACTCAGCACTGGTCAGGCCACACCTTGACTGCTCTGTCCAGTTCTGGGCCCCTCAATTCAAGAGAGATGTTGAGGTGCTGGAACGTATCCAGAGAAGGGTGACGAAGCTGATGAGTGATCTGGAACACAAACCCTATGAGGAGAGGCTGAGGGAGCTGGGGGTGTGCAGCCTGCAGAAGAGGAGGCTCAGGGCAGACCTCATTGCTGTCTACAGCTACCTGAAGGGAGGCTGTAGCCAGCTGGGGCTGGTCTCTTCTCATAGGCAACCAGCAACAGGACAAGGGGACACAGTCTCAAGTTGTGCCAGGGGAGGTCTAGGCTGGATGTTAGGAGGAAGTTGTTGGCAGAGAGACTGATTGGCATTGGAATGGGCTGCCCAGGGAGGTGGTGGAGTCACCTTGCCTTGCCTGGAGGTGTTCAAGAAAAGACTGGCTGGGGCACTTAGTGCCATGGTCTGGTTGATTGGCTAGGGCTGGGTGCTAGGTTGGCCTGAATGGTTTTGGAGTTCTCTTCCAACCTGGATGATTCTATGATTCTCAAGTTCCTTAGAAATTTTTACTTCCTTCCAGGAGAAAATGATTAACTGAAGGATGATTTTCTTTCTCAATGCAGTTTTTTGACCGTATAAAACTCTTTGGAATGCCTGCCAAACATCAGCCTGACCTGATTTATCTCCGTTACGTGCCGCTGTGGAAGGTTCATATCTTTACAGTTGTTCAGCTCACTTGTCTAGTTCTGTTGTGGGTGATTAAAGCATCTGCAGCTGCTGTTGTCTTCCCTATGATGGTAAGTTTTCTGTTTGGCCAGGTAATAGTTTTGCAAGAATATGTGCATCATCCAGAATCTCTTCAGAACATGTTTTACTGCCTTAAGAAGGGAGTGGGTGAGATGTGAAAGAACCTGTAGTGCAGATTTGTTTTGAAACAGAAGGACACAAACCCTGTGAGGAGAGGCTGAGGGAGCTGGGGGTGTGCAGCCTGCAGAAGAGGAGCCTCAGGGCAGAGCTCATTGCTGTCTGCAGCTACCTGAAGATAGGCTGTAACCAGGTGGGGTTGGGCTCTTCTGCCAGGCAAGCAGCAACAGAACAAGGGGACACAGTCTCAAGTTGTGCCAGGGGAGGTCTAGGCTGGATGTTAGGAGGAAGTTGTTGGCAGAGAGAGTGCTTGGCATTGGAATGGGCTGCCCAGGGAGGTGGTGGAGTCACCATCCCTGGAGGTGTTGAAGCAAAGCCTGGATGAGGCACTTAGTGCCATGGTCTGTTTGACTGGACAAAGCTGGGTGCTAGGTTGGACTGGATGATCTTGGAGCTCTCTTCCAGCCTGGCTGATTCTGTGATAACACTGTGGGTTAGTTGATTTCTTTCTGCACGTTGTTGATGCAGGTATTGCCTTAATGTGCAGGTCAAGGGAAAAACAGTCTTCAGTGTACATGTTTTAAGGAGTAGTGCATGTTAATGAGCTTGGAGGTCTCTTCCAACCTGGTTGTTTCTATGATTCTGTGACTTCTGCATTTCTTGGAAAGCAGCAATTCAGTTGTGAAAGTGGAATGTATCTAACTTTGTGGCAAGATAAAACTAGTACAAAGAAAGGGCTTTGGTTAAACATTCTGAATGTCCTGCAAGTGTGTGTGCATTTTTGTTCATTTAAGTGGCTTAATAGAAATGATTCCATTTATGGTTCCCTTTTCAGGTTCTAGCATTAGCGTTCATCCGAAAGCTCATGGATTTGTGTTTCACCAAAAGAGAGCTTAGCTGGCTTGATGATCTGATGCCAGAAAGTAAAAAGAAGAAAGAAGATGATAAAAAGAAAAAGGAAAAAGCAGTAAGTAGGGGTGGGGGGGGCTGGAGTCAAACTAAGCATGTTGTAAATTACTAGAAAATAATCAATGAGACTTTGTCTTGGTTCTAATTTAAATTTCTCAGAGACTCAAATACAGTTGATAGAACCAATAACAATTCATAGGATGCCCTTCCCTCTTCCCCCCTTCTTTCCCAAAAGAAAAGGAACTAGATGGAGAGAGGAGGGGTAAAGCAGACCCAGATAATCTCACTGCGATATGGAAGCTAAAGGAATAAAAGTTTAACAATAAATAAAAGAAGGGAGGCTGTAGCCAGGTGGGGTTGGTCTCTTCTCCTAGGCAACCAGCAACAGAACAAGGGGACACAGCCTCAAGTTGTGCTGGGGGAGGTCTAGGCTGGATGTTAGGAGGAAGTTGTTGGCAGAGAGAGTGATTGGCATTGGAATGGGCTGCCCAGGGAGGTGGTGGAGTCACCGTCCCTGGAGGTGTTCAGGAAAAGCCTGGATGAGGCACTTAGTGCCATGATCTGGTTGACTGGATAGGGCTGGGTGCTAGGTTGGACTGGATGAGCCTGGAGATCTCTTCCAACCTGGTTGGTTCTATTCTAGGGAAGTGACAAAGGTATAGGGAGGGGAAAACATGATACAAACCAGGTAAATATACGACCAGATCTGATGGCAGTAGGTTTTGACTGCCTCCTGGGTGATGGCCTCATGGTGAAACAAAGAGAATCAGGAACAGGATGGTGGTTGCTGTTGAGCAGGGCTGCAGGGAGAGAGAAAGCAAACAGGAAGTCCCCCTGCTTTTATGGATCTTACACAGGAAGGGAGTGGGCTAACCACCATCACCTGGTAGTGTTCAGACTCACCCCAGGGGAGGGGTCAAGACCACCTGGGGTCAGGTTCAAGATCACTCCCCCAGGAGGGTTAACCCTGTACAGACTTTGAGTGAACTGAGTAAATGAACTTAGATACCAAATGTACGATTCAAAATTATTTACTAACGAGATTTAATGATAGAGGAACTGTCTGGGCCAGCCTGCTCTAGGGTAGGGTGTCCCTGGGCTGGGCAGGGGCTTGGAACTAGATGATCCTTGTGGTCCCTTCCAACCCTGACTGATTCTATGACTCTATTACTGGCATTTAAGTTAGGAAAAGGTGCTGTTTGCATGAGACTAGTATGAACTGTGACTCTCAGCTGTGATTAACATCAGCAGGTAAAGCGGAAAGCAGCAGTTTTTAGCACAAACTGTCATTTCCCTTTTCTCTCTTTCTAATCTGATGGAAGAAAAAGGTGGGGAGGGAGATAAAAGCCATGGAGCAAGGATCTTTATGAAATCATTCACAGCATCACAGTATCACCAAGGTTGGAAGAGACCTCACAGATCATCAAGTCCAACCCTTCACCACAGAGCTCAAGGCTAGACCATGGCACCAAGTGCCACGTCCAATCCTGCCTTGAACAGCTCCAGGGACGGCGACTCCACCACCTCCCTGGGCAGCCCATTCCAGTGGCCAATGACTCTCTCAGTGAAGAACTTTCTCCTCACCTCGAGCCTAAACTTCCCCTGGCGCAGCCTGAGGCTGTGTCCTCTCGTTCTGGCGCTGGCCACCTGAGAGAAGAGAGCAACCTCCCCCTGGCCACAACCACCCCTCAGGTAGTTGTAGACAGCAATAAGGTCTCCCCTGAGCCTCCTCTTCTCCAGGCTAAACAATCCCAGCTCCCTCAGCCTCTCCTCGTAGGGCTGTGCTCGAGGCCTCTCACCAGCCTCGTTGCCCTTCTCTGGACACGCTCAAGCATCTCAATGTCCCTTCTAAACTGGGGGGCCCAGAACTGAACACAGTACTCAAGGTGTGGTCTAACCAGTGCAGAGTACAGGGGCAGAATGACCTCCCTGCTCCTGCTGGCCACACCATTCCTGATGCAGGCCAGGATGCCATTGGCTCTCTTGGCCACCTGGGCACACTGCTGGCTCATGTTCAGGCGGGTATCAATCAGCACCCCCAGATCCCTCTCTGTTTGGCTGCTCTCCAGCCACTCCGACCCCAGCCTGTAGCTCTGCATGGGGTTGTTGTGGCCAAAGTGCAGCCCCTGGCACTTGGACTTATTGAATGCCATCCCCTTGGACTCTGCTCATCTGTCCAGGCGGTCAAGGTCCCACTGCAGAGCCCTTCTGCCCTCCAGCCCAGCCACATCAGCCCCCAGCTTGGTGTCATCTGCAAACTTGCTGATGACTGACTGGATGCCCATGTCCAGATCATCTATGAAGATGTTAAAGAGGATGGGGCCCAGCGCTGATCCCTGAGGGACACCACTAGTGACAGCTGCCAGCTGGATGTGGCACCATTCACCACCACTCTCTGGGCTCAGGCCTCCATTCATCACATCTGGAACGTTTTGCTTGTGTGTTTGCAGAGCTGTGCTTAGCATCGACTGCTACTAACCAAAAACTGTAGTAATGTATCTTGTGTAACTGCTCCAAAAGTCTTGCCTAAATGCTTGGTTGAATTCCTTGCAAAACCCACAGTGCTCCTCTTCCTCACACCCTCAACCACTGTACCTGGTTAAAGCACTCCTAAGAGGAAAAGATCTTAAACTGTATCTTAGAATCATAAAATCAGTTAGGGTTGGAAGGTACCACAAGGATCATCCAGTTCCAACCCCCGTCCTACAGACAGGGACACCCTACCCTAGAGCAGGCTGCCCACAGCCTCATCCAGCCTGGCCTTAAACACCTTTAGCCATGGGGCCTCAACCACCTCCCTGGGCAAACCATTCCAGCCTCTCACCACTCTCATGCTCAACAACCACCTCCTCACATCCAGTCTGTACTTACCCACCTCCAGCTTTGCTCCATTCCC
>WAAF01005587.1:0-23437 GCA_013400475.1 Tricholaema leucomelas
TCCCTTCTAACCTTAACCATTCTATGATTCTATTATATTGTGTGATTGGGAGAAGAAAAAAGTGCTAGGAATAGAAGTGTATCCTAACACTACTAGTACTGAGCGTTGCAGCAGGTCATTGGAGAAAAGCGTGTTTTCAAGAAGTCATGATAGAGAACTTTCTATTAGTCTTTTAAGAAGGCTGATGAGAAAAATCTGAATACAATATGGCCCTACTGCCAGACAGTTTGCCTTGAGGACAGCTCCTATGGCACCAGGCATGCCTGAGAGATTATGTGGAAGTTTCAACAAAAAAACCCAGCTGATTTTCAGTTATAGATCCAACTTTCTTTCCCATGGTATTTAAATGAAGAATGAATTTGCAGGTCAGGTTTCACACAGTGGCAAAATACATTACTCATGTTGCATAGGGCATTCACAATACACTTGTGATACCATACGGTCATCTTAGAATTTTGTCTTCACAGGTTAAAGATCATATTGTCTTGTGGAATGTCACTGATGGGAGCCACAGAGAAAATGTGAGAGAGTAGTATGCAAGTTTTGAAATAAATAAGACTCAGAATTATTTAAAGTCAGTTTGTATAATGCACAACGAGTGTATCCCCAAGCTAAATTAAACAGCTGCACTCTAAACCAAGAAGCTTTTAAAAGAAAAGATATGAAGAATCTCTGAAACAGAACAAATTATGTCACATTGCCATGATAGGTTACATGCAAAGATATACAGGACACGCCGTAATCTGGATTTAGTCTCAGAGGAGACAAAGAAATCAGCACACGATCAAAACCGGCATAAGCTGTACAATGATGATAAGTAAACTAGTAAAACTGAACTGTCACCTCAGCATCATCAAGGAGGCTATGGACCTTGGAAAGTACTACAAAGTAATTATATTTGGGTTTGCAACTGAAACAGGGTTGATGACACACCAGTGTTTTGGCTATTGCTGAGGAGAGCATGCACAGCGTCAAGACATCTTTATCCCACTCTGTCCCAGCAAGTAGTCTGAAGGTGGACAAAAGGCTAGAGCACACAGCAAGGACAGCTATCCCAGACTGGTCAAAGGGATACTCCATGCCATATAATGTCATATTGAGCCACAAAGACTGGCACAGAGGATGAAGATGGTAGATGGTACTGATTTGAGTTTTGGTCTTCCAAGGTTGATCTGCTTATGGGAGGAGATGAATAAATATTTCTGTATCACTTGAGGTTTTCTCTAAGCTTTAGATATTATATTGTCTTTGTCTTGGATCCTAACTTTTCTCAGCTTCACTCTTGCTGTCCTTTCTCCTGTCCCACTGTCAAGGGCAGGATTGATTATCTGCATAACTTCAGTCCAGACATTTAAGGAAACTGCTAATCTTTTATGAAATGGCTGCATAGTGACAAGGAGGGCATGAAACAGTAATAGTCTAGTTGAGAGCGTGGAGTCATATCAAGCTATTAATGCCAACAATGAATGCTAAATAAAACTCATTTCAACATCATATATATATATATATATATTTTTTTTTAAGAAATGACTGGGACTAACATTTCCTGTGTATGAGTGTCCCAGTTTCACTGGAATAAAGTTAACTTCCTATTAGCTTATACACTGCTGAGGTTTGGATTTAGGATGAGAGTAATACTGATAACACACTGATGTTTTAGTTGCTGTTGAGCAGTGCTCATACCAAGTTAATAAATTTTCAGCTTCTCCCACTGCCCTGCCACCAGAGGCTGAGACTGCACAAGCTGGGAGGAGACACAGCAAGGACAAGCCAAAGGGGTATTTCATACCATGTAATGTCATATCCAGTATATAAACAGGGTGGTAGGAGTTACCCTGGAGATACTACAGCTCAGAGATTGCTTGGGCATCAGTCAGCATTGGTAAACAACTGGATTGTGCATCACTTGTTTTGTATATTCTAGTAGTAGTAGTAGTGGTAGTTTCCCTTCCTTTTCTGGCCTGTTAAACTGTCTGTATACCAACTCATCACTTTTACTTTTGTTGGTTTGTTGTTGGGGTTTTTTTTGTTTTGTTTGTTTGTTGTTTGCTTTCTTTAGTTTTGTGTGTGTGTGTGTTATGGGGGTTGGCTTGTTTGTTTTGTTTCTTCATTTGTTTCACTTGTTCCACTGTTTGGGGACTGAGCAAGCAGCTGTGTGCTGCTTAATTGCTGGCTGGGGTTAAACTAAGACAGTGGGCTGTAAGTGACAAAGTTTGTAAAAATAATCTTACTCATGCGAAAAAGAGACTGTATTTGCTATCAGGAGAATTATGCATAAGTGGTAGGAAACATCCCATCATTGTCAACATGTTGTGGGGAGATAGCTGTGAAAACCTTATTGGTGGTGGAGATGAAGGGAAGTACTGTTCTGTATCTCTTAATTCATATGGTTGTGTGGTTAACTGCATTTGCTTATATGATATTATTAATTATTATAAGCAAATGCTCTATTATAGAGTTAAAATAATTGCAGTCCTAAGCGAATGTAAGCCTCTCCTGAACAAACTGCTGGGGTTGGCCTCTCAACTGCCGCTCCAGCTGGGTGATGGCAAGTGTGTGTGCTGCATGAGGTAGTCACTGCATGTCCAATGCAAACAGTTTTCCACTCTTGCCAGTATAGCATTGCAAATAAATATTGCCTGTGTTCCATCTTAACCTTCCTGACTCAACTCTCTGTCAGAATAAGATGTTATTATAAACCATTATTTTCTGTTAGAAGGTATTGTTATTTTACTGTGATACTAACAGCCTAATTAATAAAAGATGTTTTAATAAATATTGTGAAGTGTCTTTCCTCAAGCCCTGGTTACAGAAATGGAAATTTACAGCACTATATACAACTCTTCCTGCTGGTGTAACAGATTCTCATGTTTCTGGTAATTCTACTGGCAGTCTTCCAATAAGAAAGCCAAAATGCCTGTCTTTAAGACTTTCTGCTATATCTAGCAGAAATATCCCACTGCAGCACCACATAGTTTTGTCATTGGCCGTAAGAAGTATTTCTCCATCTCAGTCACATTTTTTCATCCAGAGGACAATGCCAACTGTATTCATCACACCATAAATTATCTCCTTATCAGAGAACTCGTTCTAGACAGTTTATGAAGAATCTTATGATTCAGGCTTCTTGGCCTAACCGGATGTGATTCAACTCTAGGCTGCAGATTTCTCCTCCCACAAGTGATTAACTTTTTTTCTCTCTTCTTCTTGAAGGTATCAGCAAGAAGCCATGATAAATAGATCACTTTTTGTCTTGTTAGGTAATGAATGGGTTGTCAGAATGATCATCCTGATTATACGTTTAGAAACATGGAGTGAAGAACAGGTCTCTACAGGCAAGTGTTACAGCTTTTCTTTCCAACTGCTTCCCAAAACTTGCAGTCATGAAGACACTAATTCTTTTGCTGTGAACAGCTCCATAGAAAAAGCTGCCAGGGAAAAGAGTGCTCAGTCCGCCCCATAACAAACCCAATGACACTAATAGGTGCCCTGGACCTGGAGTTGGACCACAGCCTGGGAAGAGAGTGTCCAAATAGCAAGATAAGGGTACTCCAGTTTTGGTAAATTGGCTTCACTGAAGCTCCATCTTAAATGCCTTTACATTAATGCACAGAGCATGAGGAATGAGCAAGAAAAGCTACAGCTGTGTGCATCAGCATTACTAAGACATGGCGGCAAGGCTCTACAGTGTGGAGTCAGATGAGTGTCAGATTTTTAGAAAGACAGGCAGGGGAGAAGGTCCTCTGCCACATCAAAGAGCTCCACCTGAGCACAGAAGAGATGACAGATTCATGGGTGAGGATTAAAGGGAAGGCAAGTAAAGTGACATGATAGTGGGGGTCTGCTACAGGCCACCGAATTCACAAGAAAAGGTGCTGTGCTGGACCCTGTGCTCACCAACAAGGATGGGCTGGTAAGCAATGTGAAACTTAAGGGCAGCCTTGGGTGCAGCGACCACAAAATGATAGAGTTTAAGATGTCAGCATGCACTCTCACACATATTTTTGTTCATTTTGTCACTATTACATACCTGTTTGAAGTCAGGATCTTCATGGTTGCAGGTTCTCCTGTTGCATCTTTCCACCAAGGGACCATCTGGCCCTGAACAGGATCCTTTTAAAACCTGTGTTGACAACCATTAAGACTACTAATATTGTATTCATATTTTGTTCTTCTATTTCACAAATGTGGCATTAATTCTAAAGAAAACTGTGTGGTTGTTTGTTTTTTTTTTTTAATTAATTCCTTTAATGCTTACATTCAAATTATGCAGGATTGGCAAACTGGTACACTCTTGGAAAGCTTCCATGAATTGTGTTTTACCATTTGCCACGTTAAACTAATTGGGTTGAATTCAAGTACAAAAGATGGTCCTTCATATTGTTCAATGCCTGGATTCTGTTTTGCAATGCAGCTAAGATGTAACCACAGAATACCAAAACTTTATCACAGATAAGAAGCTTTTTCATGTTCTGTACGAATTCCTGTTGAAGTTAAGAAAATAATTTGTATTCTGCTGGAAAAAGAAATTATCCATAATCTTTCCAAGGTTTTTTACATATTAGAGAGGCAGTGAGCATGTCTTATCTGATTTTCAGATATGAACTGCTTTTAATCATGTCAAGAAATCAGATATAACCTCATAATTTAAAATAGATTGTTTGGCTCCATTAGGGTTTAACACTCAGTTCTTTTCTATGGTTTGGTGGAGCAACTTTCAAACAACTAATTTGTGAAAAGGTAATCTTTGAACCAGAAAAAAATATTTTAAACCAGTTGCTCTTTCAAGGGCACAATGGAAAATCCCAGGGGGGAAATAAAGGATAAATGTAATCAGTGTATCCTGTATCACACATTTTCCCAGCTGATTTTAGGAAAAAGATTTCATGGAAATTAATCTGTGAATTAAAAACAAATTAGAAACAGCAAATACTTAATTTTAGGAAGCATTCACTTGGTGATTTACACCATCATGCATGACCAGCATTACATGAAGGGTCATTGCTTATCATGGCATAACCTGTGTAAACAGAGTGCCTTAGACTTTTGCCCTGTTTTAGAGGTTAAATTCCTACACATTCTTCCACAGAGAGACTTTAATCAAATTTGTAATCCTCAGATTTGTAATCTTCTTTCTACCATAAGCAAATCCTCACAAGACTGGAGAAAATAAGAATGCTCTTACAACAGATGGTCAGTGTTTAAAACAGGATACTGTGTTCAGTTGTATTTTCATCATACTCTTTATGCTGTAATTTGGCTTGATCACAGAAAAATAATTCCATTCTTTAACACATCTCTTTCCAAAGCAGAATTCTTGTTTCTGCACAAGTCCATGAGGCCAGATGGGATCCATCCTGGGGTGTGGAGAGAGCCAGCAGATGAGCTGGCCAAGCCACTCTCCATCATTTATCAACAGTCCTGGCTCACTGGAGAGGTCCCCAGAGACTGGAAGCTGGCCAATTGATGCCAATCCACAAGAAGGGCTGAAGGGAGGAACTAAGAAATTGCAGACCTGTCAGCCTGACCTCATAAGGCACGCAAGGTCATGGAAAAGGTCATCTTGAGTGCCATCGCAAAGCACCTACAGGATGGCCAAGGGATCAGGCCCAGCCAGCATGGGTTTAGGAAGGGCAGGTCCTGCCTGACCAACCTGATCTCCTTTTATGATCAGGTTACCTGCCTGGTGAATGTGGGGAAGGCTGTGGATGTAGTCTACCTGGACTTCAGCAAAGCTTTTGACATCATCTGCCACAACAAGCTCCTGGCAAAACTGGCAGCTTGTGGCTTGGACAGACTCACTCTGATATATGTCAAGAACTGGCTGAAGGGCCGGGCCCAGAGAGTGGTGGTGAATGGTGCCACAGCCAGTTGTCAGCTGTCACTAGTGGTGTCCCCGAAGGATCAGTGCTGGGCCCAGTCCTGTTCAATATCTTTATTGATGATCTGGATGAGGGGATTGAGTCCAGCATCAGTAAGTTTGCAGATGACACCAAGCTAGGAGCAGGTGTTGATCTGTTGGAAGGTAGGAGAGCCCTGCAGAGGGACCTGGACAGGCTGGATGGGTGGGCAGAGGCCAATGGGATGAGATTTAACAAGGCCAAGTGCAGGGTTCTGCACTTTGGCCACAACAACCCCAAGCAACGCTACAGGCTGGAGACAGAGTGGCTGGAGAGCAGCCAGGAGGAAAGGGACCTGGGGGTACTGGTGGATAGTAGGCTGAAGATGAGCCAGCAGTGTGCCCAGGTGGCCAAGAGGGCCAATGGCATCCTGGCCTGTATCAGGAACAGTGTGGCCAGTAGGACGAGGGAGGTTATTCTTCCCCTGTACTCAACACTGGTCAGGCCACACCTTGAGTACTGTGTCCAGTTCTGGGCTCCTCAATTCAAGAGAGATGTTGAGGTGCTGGAACGTGTCCAGAGAAGGGCAACAAAGCTGGTGAGGGGCCTGGAACACAAACCCTATGAGGAGAGGCTGAGGGAGCTGGGGTTGTTTAGCCTGGAGAAGAGGAGGCTCAGGGCAGACCTCATTGCTGTCTACAACTACCTGAAGGGAGGTTGTAGCCAGGTGGGGGTTGGTCTCTTCTCCCAGGCAACCAGCAACAGGACAAGGGGACACAGCCTCAAGTTGTGCCGGGGGAAGTATAGGCTGGATGTTAGGAGGAAGTTCTTCCCAGAGAGAGTGATTTGCCATTGGAATGGGCTGCTCAGGGAGGTGGTGGAGTTGCCATCCCTGGAGGTATCACAGTATCACAGTATTACCAAGGTTGTAAGAGACTTCATAGATCATGAAGTCCAACCTGTTACCACAGAGCTCAAGGCTAGACCATGGCACCAAGTGCCATGTCCAATCCTGCCTTGAACAGCTCCAGGTGTTCAAGAAAAGACTGGATGGGGCACTTAGTGCCATGGTCTAGTTGACTGGACAGGGCTGGGTGATAGATTGGACTGGATGATCTTGGAGGTCTCTTCCAACCTGGTTGATTCTATGATTCTATGATTCCTCTCCTTCTATTTCCCACATGTTTTCTGGTTATGCCTCCTCTTCCTCCACAGAGACTAGAACCCAACAGCAGTGGTAGTTAAAGAGCAGCCAACCACCTAACCCAATGATCTTTACCATAACCTACTTTATATGTTTCCCCAGGCAGAACAGAGTGAGCTATCCAGAAGCTGGTACATGTGGAAGCTGGCAAGTAAAGGAAAATTAACTTTAAATTGTCTGTAGTGGAAATTGTCCTGTAGTAAGAAAGAGCACCCACAAGTTACAAAAGAAATAAACTTCTTACCTTCAGAGAAAGATGCTTCTTACCCTTGCACAATAGGACAAATTCATTAAGCTTAGATCTCTGTGTGAGTATCACCAAATTATTAGACTCTGTTTAACACAGAGGAAAATACTGTAATAAAATGTGTATCACTTTTTAAAACGTAGCACAGCAGAAAATATTTTGTAAAGAAGTAACATTCAGATTCACTTTACACTGATAGGCATAGAAACAGAAACAAAAACTATCACTCTTGATACCATTCTTTTATGTAAACTCTTTATAAAGTCTGTGGCCCTACGACAGTATAAATTTGCCATATATTTTTCTTCATATTTTCAGTTAATATATAGAATATAATTTATACATTAACATACATAATACTAAGGCATATATATTAGTAGTTAACACATTAACACATTCAAGTAGTATTCAAGGTTATGTAATATACCTGGCTATGTATACATCACTATAGAAATGTAGGATTTAAATTTTTTTTTGTTGTTTTTACTTTTTTTTTTTTTTTACTTTATTTTCTGCATGGTTTCTAATTCAAAATCTTCCTGTAATCATAACTGTGGGTGCAGTGGATATACTCCCTTTTGAGGCAACAGTGCTTCTTCAGCTGCAGGAAATAGCTGTGTATCATTAATACAGGCTATTCCTTGGCCTAACAAACTGCTATTCCCTGCCTTTTGGTACCTCAAGGCCTCAGCAAAAAAATAAATAAATATAGGTATTGCATTGCAACTGATAGGGCATACAACAGCATCACCTAGCAAAGTCCATGACACTAATAACCATCCAGGGATGCTATAGCTATCTGACCACCTTGCAGGTTTACATCAAATAATACCACTTGCGTCATTAAAAATATAAAAGAGAGCAGCAGTTAATCTGTTTGTTTATCATTGTAGCAACTGAATACCAGCTTTCCCAAGGTCAGGAAATATATTTTTCACATTGTCAAAGGTATTGTTTGGCCTTTGAAGGATATCTGGAATCAGTACAACATACTCACCCAACTGATTATAGTTTTAGCTGCTCTGAACCCATCTGTGCTTTTAGTTGTCCTAACGTACCCTAACTCTAAGGCTTTTTTCAGATGTCTTCCAAAGCAATTCTGTCTGAGACAGCTACAGCATGAAAATAGCATACAAGTCCTTGTTAAAAATGGAGGCACACCTCAGCCTAATGTATTTTATTCAGTTTGCTGCAAGATAAATGCAGCAAAACGTAGAAAATCTAAAATTTAGCCCTTTTATTACTTTTTGTGACATCAGTTTAGATTGCCTCAGCCACAGTTGTCCAGCTGTAGCATGTAAGAGGCACATTAGCAGCCAAGAGAGATTTCATATCTGAGTCACAATGATTCTGACCTAGAGGTTAAGAGTGGCAAAAAAGAAGGATGCAGGAGTCCAGCTAGTTGACAAGAGACATAGGTCAATATGAGTTACATCCTAACTACCCTTGACTTTCTCCATCTGTAGAGTACATTGCAACTTGCTTCTACATTGTTTAGTGTGAGCAAATCCAAAGGAGTCTAACTTTTCCTATCACCTCTCAGAAATGTGTCAAGTGGTCTATCAAGGGGATAGTGAATGGCAAGGAAAGTAAGGAACTTTTCCATAATTTCATACATGATACTGCCACTCTCTGACAGCCTTTGGATGAATTACCTAGCCACTCTGGTTACTCAAACCTTACCAGAGCCTAAGCAGCAATGTTACATATTCATGCACTTTGAAATGAACTAAATGCAAGAATCCACTTCCTGACTGAGGTGTCCCTGAATTACAAAGCACTGGGATTTAGGAGTGTATCAGTATTTTAAACTGTTGCCTAGAAACTCTAATTTGGCCATTGTTCAAGGTGCAGCCCTGGACCAGATGTACGTTTGCACTCGTCTATTACAAGAGCCCTTTATTGCTGAAATTGGAATACATTTCTCCTCTACTAGAACAGTTGAATCTGATATTACTTTAAATTACCCAATAATTTCTTATATTTACAATATGACGGTTGAAAAATGTGTCACCTCTTTCTTCACATCCATTTCCTTTTGTTTTGCCTCTCCTTTTACAAGAAGTCTTTGCTAGCCAAGATCTATATGCCAGCAATAGAGCACATGTTTTTTTGCTAAAACCCATAATTATCTTCTAGCCTGTGTATGTTCTATTCTTTGTCTTCAGTCCAAGCCATTACTTTTAAATTGTTAAGGCAAATTTTGGGACTTTGAAGATTTTTCTTGGGGAGCACAGAAAGGCTTTTTAATTTTCTGAACTGTCCAGTAATCTGACCTAAGTGAAAATATGGTATAATATGTTACTTCTAATGTCAAGTCTATGTATAAAATGTGGGAGAACAGTCTCCCTAGGCAGGGCATAAGCTGTAAACATCAGAGCTCATGCTACGAACTGTCCTTGGGCTGTCTGGGGCCCAGGACACAAAGCTGTAAACAATGAGCACCCCATGCACACCTGCAGGGAGCTGAGCTTGCCATCCCGCAGGGATTGAGTGACCTATCAATACCTTGCATATAACTCTGAACCAATCTGTACCTTCCACTTGTGTAAATCTTAGCAAGTTGTGCACACCTCTTCTAAAGGGTATATAAGCTGTTGCACTTCCTTAATAAAGGGTACTGTACTGTGCATTGCACTGCTAGCAGCTGACTGAGTCGACTCGTCAGTACCCCGATTGATTCTCGGCCTCCCCCGGTGGCCTGACTCCCGCAATAAGACATTGATAATTCTTTTGCTACTCTGAAATATCTCTTTGAAACCAGACCCTAAAAAAGAGAACAGTATTGTTTTATTCCCACAGGAGTCTTACCAGTAACTGCTGGTTCCTTCCTTGTGAACACACTTAACCATGCAATATCTAAAACAGGATATGCAGAGTTAGATATTACATTCTTCACATTCAAAACCGGCACAAACAATGTAAAAAAACCATATTAAAAAATAATCTGAAACACAATGTGTAATAGCAACAGGCATCAGACTTAATTTCCTGCAGGTCTCATCTCACCTCGGAAGAAACCAGTTAGACTTGTGAACAGGTACAACAAAGTTTGAACTGTGAGTCTAACAAATGTATTGACTGATTAATTATCTTTAGAAAAAAAGAATGCATCTGAGAAAACAGAGGTCAGTAATGAGATGTAAGGCAAAATAGGTTTTAAAAAAGGAGCCTCAAAAAGTCTTTGGTAGCAGATGGACCCTAATAACAGAATGGAGTTTCTGGCTTTTCTAACATCAGCCTGAATCACATAGCCAGCTGTCCTGGAGTCCTGTGTACCCCAAAATTCCTCTCCCTCTGTGGTTTAAATGGGAGAGGAAAAGGCGCAAAAAGATCTGTTCTCCCTGCTGCAAGCGTGAAGGGGGGGAGGGGGGGGCAAGGGGCCCTTCCAGCATGAGGGGTGCCCTGTGCAGTGCAGGCACTGGAATTGGGCTGGGGATTGGCTGTGTTCTTTGCGCCTAGGAAGTGGTAACTCAGCTCTTTGTCTAGGAAGGGTATAAATACTGGGGGTCTTCCTGCCTTGGGGTTCCGCCTTAGAGTTCTCCCCTGCCTGGATAGCTTCTGCAGAAGGAGCCCCTGGCACTCCGAAAGACAAGCTCCTGAGGGACAGGGCTATCTCCGCTTTGGACAGCTTCCACCTTAAGCACCCTTTATGCAGGTTTATAGCCCTTAACAATCCTCGGAGGCTTCTGAAAGAGAGTGAGGGGACAAGCATCTAGATCGCCCTTCCTTTCAGCCAGCCTGACTCACCTGTGAGTTAACTTAATGGCTCAGCCTGATTAATAGTGGGGGATGCTATGTTTAATAGCTTAAGCTTTTTCCAACTTCTGACTTCCAAAATAGTCAAATCTACCTATGGTATCCTTATAGTTCTTCTCAACCTAACTGAATCTGCTAATTAAAACTAAATTAATTTCTGTATATAGTTTTGGGGGCGGTTTTCAGGGAAATAGAATAACTCTATTTCTCTATAAATTCCTGAGTCAGCCGCATTAATTCCCTGCCTCCACAACACCAGCTATCTGGGGAAGGCATCACTCGCTTCAGGCCAGAGGCACAAACATCAAGTTACTGCAGGTTCCTAATATGATGTTGTCTTAACTGTATCATCATGAATATATGTTTGTGCTGGTTCTATTTACATATACAAGAACATCACATAGCATTGCCTTTTTTTCTTTTCTCCTTTTTCTTCCATGAACATCAGTATCTTCTATATCAGGACTGCCCCACTATGAATCTACGTGCAATCTATTTCTACTGTATACCTGTGCAGGTTTTGGTTCTGTTTATTAATTAGCAATGCTAATTGTATGAGTTACTCTATTATCAAGTAGAAGACACTAGAAATTACATAAACCATGCTTAAATACCTTACCTGTGCAGCTGTCATTATTCACAATTCAATAGAATGAAAATAACATTAGTTCATATAACATATATATAATCTGCATCTCTGTTTGTCTACACATCTATGTATCTATGTATCAAACAAGATTTTCTAAGTCTTTATCTGAAGCATCCATAATGAACTTCTCATTCCTGTAAAACCTGGGCTTTTATAAGAAATTAAGTTTCAGGAAGTTGATAGTTATCCTACAGACTTCACTTTTTTTCCCATTATTTCAGTTAGAAATATTACTTATGGGCTTTTCTCCCTACCTTCGCATTTCTGGAATACGTATAATTTTAAGGTAATTGCACTTCTTACTTGTCTCTTCTCTACCAAAAGAACACCCTCTAACAAATACTTATGTGATGTTAGTTGTAACGGCATTTTTGGTGTCAGAAATCTCCTATTTGGGATTAAAGAAGTTCCTTGAAAAATAAAATAATCTTGCAAATTGCAAAATGTACTCTATTTTTCTTTCTTTTCCCCTTGCCCTTGAGGATTATCTTTGCTTTAATTCTCTTAATAGCTAAGCATCTAGACTAAATGGGAGTGTACACATACTAGTTTGAGGCAAATTGGAATGTTTCAATGAGAAATTATATTATGGGCTGTGAAAAGGAAACAATGGTGATGTCTCCTTCACTCATAGGCTTGCTGAGATGTATAAAAACAGGAACACAAAACATAGGTAAGATACAGTAAATGTGGGTCTCTGTCAGTGCCTGCGCTTTGTCCCTGGGCTGCTTCTGTGTAACAAATACTTTTGCTTTCTAACCCCCCTTGCTGATTCTCCAACCTCACCTTGACCATGAGGCATACTCTGGGATAAGGTAGCAGGGTGGAAAGAAGGTGGAAGGGTGGTTGGGAGCCCCTCCTGGGGAACTCTGATTTCTGGGAGGGGTATTGTGTTTCTGTATTACCTTTAACTTGTATATTTCTGTATAGAGCTGTATATATTTGTGACATATTGTAAATGTCTACTTGTATATGGTGCTAAGCTGTAAATATAGTTTTATTCCTTAACTTCCACCTCAGCTGAGCCTAGTCTGGGTGATTTCATAAGAGTGAGGGGGCAGGTAACACCCAAACCGTCACAGTACAAAATAATTATTATTTAAGTAGTACCTACTGTCAACTGGAATAAAATGGTTTTTTTTTCTATTCATAGAATGCAATATAATGTTATGTCTATGGAAAACATGGAATCATAAAACTATTTAGCTCAGAAAAGAGCTTTAAGATCAAGTCTAATCATAAACCTAACATTGCCAAGTCCACTACTAAACCATGTCTCTAAGCATTGCATTTACATGCCTGATGCAATACTTGAAAACTTTTACAGTGAAGAAATTTTTCCTAATGTTCAACTTAAACCTCTCTGGCACAACTTGAGGCTATTTCCTCTTGTCCAATTGCTTGCTACTTGGGAGACAAGACTGACCTCCTCACTACAACCTCCTTTCAGGTAGTTGCAAAGAAGGAGAAGCTCTCCCTTGAGCCTCCTTATCCCTGGAGTAAAAAAACCCAGCCAGTTCCCTCAGCCGCTCTTTACAAGTCTTGTGCTCTAGACCCCTCAACAACTTCGTTGCCCTTCTTTGGACATGCTCCAGGACCTTAACACATTTCTCGTAGTGAGGGACCCACAGCTAAACGCAGTACACATAACTGTGCGTTTTAAAATGTCCTGTAGTACCACATATATTATTGGTAGATGTTTGTATAAAAGTGCACTACCTTCATGAGACTGTGAATCCCTTGTTGATATTTCATGATGACCATCTTCATCTATGTCAAAATGCACCGTTTTCGAATCTTCAGTCAGTATATAGCATTTCAGTGTTTCTCGCAGACTAAATTCTATTAAAAAATGAGTTGTAGTTAATTTTACTAATAGATGAAAAAAATTACAAAATTTCACAATAAAACAATCGAGTGTATTTTTGTAGTTATCTTGGCTTGATAATCTATGTATATTTGAATTATGAAAAGTATAACCAACATATAACAGAAATTACACTGTGGGCATAAGAAGGTGGTTTTGGAGGCGGATGTCAAGGAAAACAAAAATTACATTTCTTGGAAGATTATCTCAGTAACAAGAAGAGACACACACCGGACCTTTTGGAAGGTTAACATGTTCAAAAACTTGAACTTGAAAAAAAGCCTCCAACCCAGAAGTCTGAAGGATAGTGTAAGGAGGACTGCAGACAACTTGCAGATAGCTCTGTTGAAAGAGCCATATGGGGAAACAAAGAATTCAAATACAGGACAGAAGGTCTAACTTAGCAGGTACCTGGCAAATGAGCAGTCTTAGAGCAGGAGACAGCTCTCTGAAGGGAGTGAGTGCCAGAGCACAACTGTGTGCAGGACCCTGCGTAACAGGAAGAGATGTGAGAGACACCAAGGTTTAAGTTTTCATTCTGAAGACGAGAAGTGGTGAAGCAGGGACAGCATCTCATTGGCATACTGCTTCTAGACTTGTTTCCCATATCTTATATGTAAGTACTTACCTATTTCCTGATTTTGCACTTTGAAAATTCGATCTGTGTACAGACGAGTTTTAGATTAGAATGTGTATGGCTACCTAATGCAGCAACATCTGTGTGGGGAATCTAACATCATTTATTGAAAAAGAAAAAACACCAAACCAAAACACTATGCCTTTGCAGCTTACAGATTTCAGAAGGGAAATTGTTTCCTATCACTAATAAACAAAACTGTACTATTCTGGATGTCAGAAGGATGTAGGTCTGGTTAACCTGGGTGTCAGACACCTGTAGAATAACACTGTAAGGCACAATTTTGATTATATTACACTGAACATTGTTTTACTGGAATAGGTTTGCTACTTTCAGACTCAGTTAAGATATCTCTGAGACTAACAGACTTACAGAGTATGCTGTAAGGTACACAGTCCTTTCTTCGCCAAAACAATTACGCAAGTAACACAACACTCAGAATGCACTTGCAAGGACATAACCTTCTGGGAATGCTTGACTCCACCAAATACTTCATTACTCATTTTATATTGAGGTTCTGCCTCTGAAACATTAAGAATTGTTTCCCAGAAGCTTTCCTTCCACCCTGTTCAGGCTGAGCAAAACTTCTGGCACAAAGTCAACAAGAGACAAAAGATGCACACCCTCGCAGCCTGAGTCACAGCTCCAGAAGCGGAAGGTCTGACAGGTCCTGTGCTGGACCTTTTGTCATATGCATGGTTTGTCCATGCTTAGGCAAAAGCCTTCCTTCAAGGGCCTAACCACTAAGGCTATTAGGCTTTTTAATTAAAAATGGGTTGTTCTAAAAAGCAACAGGACAACAACTACAATAATCAATACAGCAAACCTTTTAAATTTAATTTTATTTTGTTACAATAGTTATAGTATAAGAATTCTACTTTTAACTAGAATTACAAGAACTAGGAAGGTGCCCAAACCAAAATGGCGGGCAGGCCTACTCTGTTACTCACTCTTTTCCAGGGAGGTATAGGTGTACTTTAGGAATTATTGGTCTGAATCTAGTGCTGTAAAATATCTACGAGGAATATTTATGTACTGGTTGTCTTAAGGGAAGTTTTCATATTTTCATTCTTACAGGTATTTTTATTTTTCACCTTACTACAGAAAAGCTGTTCCACACACTTAATTTGCTTGGATTCTGCCTAGAACTGGGTTGATCTGTTGAAGATTATGAACACACCTGTGACTCAGAAAAGAGTTACCTGGCTTTTGAGATGCTGTTCTCTTAGGTCCTCGTTGGGGTTGTTTTTTAACAGACCACTTTCCACGGTGAGACGCTTCACACATCTTTTTGCAGCCTGAGCGGAGCAGCATTGTGGAAGTGCTTGTGAAGTTCTTACAACCTGTGTTGCCTCTCTTCTCCATTCCTAAAGTTCGAGCTAGAATTTGCCATAATATTTTATATTTCACTTGAGGAACAAGTTTGCAGAGAGTATATTTCTTATGAATTACAGTAAAAGAAAGCAGAATAAACTCAGTAAATTCTTGACTGTTTGCATGACCCAAGCCTGCATCTTACAAGGCAAAAATTATCTGTCTCCAGTGATGGTAAGTCAGTTATCTATATGCATTCCACTAAAATGCAGTTTACCATGGATACAATTGTGGAGAAGGAACATATTTTATAAGACTTCACCTTAGATGAAATACGAGCATCTTATGTGACTTCAGTTTAATTTATTTACACTTCTTAATCATAGAATCATAGAATGGTTTAGGTTGGAAGGGACCTCAAGGATCATCCAGCTCCAACCCCCCGCCATAGGCAGGGACATCTCCCACTAGAGCAGGCTGCTCAAGGCCTCATCCAGCCTGGCTTTAAACACCTCCAGGGAGGAAGCATCCACAACCTCCCTGGGCAACCCGTTCCAGTGTCTTACCACCCTCACTGTAAAGAACTTCCTCCTAACATCCAGTCGGAATCTCCCCTCTTCCAGCTTAAACCCATTCCCCCTCGTCCTGTCATTACTAGACAGTGTAAATAGTCCCGCCCCAGCTTGCCTGTAGGCTCCCTTCAGATACTGGAAAGCCACTATAAGGTCTCCTTGAAGCCTTCTCTTCTGCAGGCTGAAGAGCCCCAACTCTCTCAGCCTGTCCTCATAGCAGGAAGCTAGCATAGGAAGCTAGCTGTACTCTGTTAGGTGGATTGAATTTTTATTTTTCTCTCAGGTAATTTTGATTGTACTCTAAGTGATTTGCCAGATATTCATAACTGATTAAAAATAATGCTAGCTTCAACACAATCTGACTTTCGGGGGGGGGGGGGAGGTTGGAGCTGGATGATCCTTGAGGTCCCTTCCAACCTAAACCATTCTATGATTCTATGATTCTATGATAAATAAATACAGACATATTGCCATCTTAAATCAAGGTTCAGGAAACATTACCTCAGGAAACATTACCTCAGGAATAAGGACCAGAGTTTAGAAATTTGAGTATAACAGAATTACTAATGACTATCACAAGTGACCAGAAGAAAACAAACGAACAATCTTCTACCATTAGCAACCATTCACATTTTCAAATGATTGTTTCTTTTACAACTCATTTCACTTGAATATACTCTGAATTTATTTGTGACTATATTTTAAAAAGATAACATTTTCAGGCTTTGAAGACAAGATGAATAAAATAATTTAAGCATTACCTAGTCGAGATATCCTAAAAAGAGGCTGGTGTCTAAGAATGGGAACTGCATTGACTCTGATCCATGCAGCTAGTGGTATGTCCTGTGAAAGCAGCTTAAATCACTGCATTTCAGAAAAACTAAGGGCCTTACTTTGGTTTGAAGAAAGGGAAACTGAAATTCTCAAGTCTACACAATCTTTTGAATTCAACTGTTTATTTTATGCTAACTGTTCATGGCAAGTGCAGATCAAAGAAACAAACAAACTTTGTCTGGTACTCTCGCAAATGAACTAAGTGAAGATTTTGTGCAGCTCTGCACAGAATAACAAAATGTCCATTAGGCCAGAGAAATCTTGGCTCCCACACTACTCTAATGATATGTTAATCAAGCCAGTGCAAGGGAATTCTGTTTTCTGGTTTAGTTCTGTTCAATGATGCAGAATCTCTTATTAAATATTCAAGCAAACTGGTAGAAATTAAATACATCTATCCTTGGCAATTCTTGTTACTGGTCTTTGAAGCCTAAATACGGCTCTTTTTCATGCTCTTTAGCTCACTCATTTGAACTTTCAGTTAGGTCACTGAAAAACAAAACATTTATTAGAAAGAATTAATTTGTTCTTCCTAGGAAAGACCTCTGATTTTTCAAATGTCCAGTAACTTGTATTTGGAAGCACAAAGTAAAGGCTGAGTCTTCCTTATCTTGCTGAAATGGTGTTATCTCAGAGCACACTAAACAAAAAACAAATCCTTTTTATTTTTTTTTTTTCATTAAGTCCGAAGTGGGACCTGACCTCTTCGAACATTTAACTGACTCAGACGGCAAAGTATGTGGGCAGTAATGCCAGCTTGTGGATTTTCAGAGAAGTTACTGTGCTAGGTGCTCATCATCAACAAAATGTCAAGACTTTTTTAGATACAGGGTGCTCAAAATCGGGCATTTAATCTCTTACAGAACATTCTTACTGAAAACATAAGTGCCAAGTTAAGCAGTCAGGGAATCATCTTCTCCTGGATTTGCCTTCCATATACCGCAGCTGCTAATGCAAATTTATGTTGAGTTAGTCCTAAATGCTTAATGAGATTATTTCTTTTTCAGAATTAACGTGATACCAAGGAAGCCATTTAGATTCACTGCATCTGCATTATTTACACCTACTGCTGTACAAAAGGAGGATGACCACAAGCCAAAACTCTGAAGAATTCCTGAATAGGGAAGGCCAGATCAAAAACAAATTCAGAAGTGTATTTTGCAAGTGTATACGTTCTTAGCAGTCTTTCTATTGAGAAATATAGGCAAGTAATCTGGAAGATCGAAGGTCTGCACTTAAAAAGCTTGTGACAGAACTTCTGCAGAACAAACTAAACTCCCTAAAAGGAACAACAAAAGCTTTCATACTTTGAATTCTTTCACATGTCCCTTAAGACTGACACATATAAATACTCTTATTTCAGTAAGCCTTTTCTCTCACACCGTATTCTTAAATAGCTGCCACTGACTCCCACTTAATTATTACTCATGCTGAGTGTCTCTACCCCATATCTTTTTCTTTAATTTATTGTCTTTCACTTCCATTTGTTAAGTTCTCTTTTCTGTAAAGTATATGCTGCTTGAAGGCAGCTAGAAGAGCTGGGTACACTTGTTGGCCGCAAATCTAATCAGCCACTTTGTTTTGGAAACTTGGGTCTGTTTTGTGTTGTTTTTCATCTAAGCTAAGGGAAGCCAAAAACTTGATTAATAGCTATTTAAACTGCTGGAATCTGATCTATTTGAGCACATCTGTGGCCAGTGGCAGCAACATCACTCTAAGAGCACAGGGATTTTTGAATTTTCTCCTACTACATAGACCACATCAATTAATTTATATAAAGGGAGCAAAGTATATCTCATATAGCTTCTCTTGCCCCATTAACAATCTAATTCATCCTTAGCCATCATTCCCTCTTCCATTTAACCTTCAGATACATATGACCATAAAACTAAATCAAATTCAGTACATGCCATCAGAATTTAATTTTTTTAATTCATGTGATGTTATGACCCAAATATTATCTCATGCTATATCGGTATTCTCATAGTAAGGTATTTCTAAAACTACATTTCTGAAGAGAACCAGCATGGGTTTGCATGTATCATGTTGCAGATGACAGTCATGCATCCAAAGAACATAAGTAACCTCTTCAGGTTTGTTTCAATTTAACAGTGGATTAAAAAGAACTTCTGGCATTTTACCACCAATAAATAATAAAGTTACCATGCCTTTCAGACAGAGTTTATGAAATCTGTACAGGAATATATTAAAATAAACATAAACTAGACTAAGGAGGAGATTTCAGAAGAAAACTTCAGAGTGATCTGAAAAAAAATCACTATTCATTAGAATCTACACAAGTAGTCTGATAAAATAATCTTAAAACAAAGCCAATTTAAAAACTTGCTGCAACCTTCCACTCTCTCTTACCTTTTTTTGCCTGTTGTTGTCTCTGATGGGATACTGCTACTCAGCGGAATGGTAGAAGCAGCTTTGTTACAGCCAATTTATTGCCTGAACACATGGCAGGAAGCCAAACCTCTGAATAAAAGAAAGTTTGTACCTAATCTTTTAAATCTCTGCTTTTATTCGTTTACATCAACAGTCTCATGGCTCTATCTGCTGCTGGAATTCCAGGAATGCTGGAAATAGTAAGAACAAACTTTTAAACCTCTTTTTCTCTATGATGCTACAGAAGCTGTCTTCTGTGGAACTGCATGGAAAACTTTAGCCAGTATTTCTGAATATACTCATAAAAATTATTTTGATATTCTGAATACACTATTGGCATGCTTCTTGCTGTCTGTCATTCCTTCCGAGCCTGATTTGAGGGCAGCTGCTGGGTTTATGGTAATACAAAGATATTAAATTAGGAATGTAGTCTGGATTGCAGGAAGCTTGAAACAAGTTATCTCCTTCAACATTTACCCAGCTATTAAGTGGACTTTGCAGGTGTTGCAGCAATAACAGTAGCTGAACTTCTTGTGACATGAATGAACTCGTTTAAAGTAGATGTGTTGCATTTCTTTGTCCATAAAGCTCTGGTAATGGTTTTAATCACGTAAGAACAAGCTCTTTTATTATCACATTTGGCATGTTCACTTGGGTTTATCTATCTAAGTACATTGTTAACCTTTTACTCACCTGTTGGTCCTCCCTCTTGACACACATTTTCAGAATGAATCACACTCCTATATAACTCACGGAAATAATGAACCTCCTCTGAAAGCAGTGACAACTTTTTTCTTTTTTCTAGACCTTAACATTACAAACGTACATCATTTATCTAGAATTTGCATACTGTGTCAATGAAGTTATGTAATTTACTTATGTCATGTTTAGGAAAAGACTTTTTTAGTTCATTAAGCCCTCACCGGACACCGGCATTTTACCAGGACAATAGAAAGACTTTGTTAAAGGGTATATTTAATGACAAAGCAATTTTAATTTTTTGAAGTCTCTGGCTAGGAGACTGAAAAATATGGGAAGAATTCTAAATGTCATTTCAGCACGGGACAAATGCAATGAAAAATATCTGATGCAGCAGAAGTATATTTTTTTTAATACACTTGTTCAGAGTGAGTCAAGGTCTGATGCTTGCAGCATCTGCATTTTTGGGTAAGAAGGAGATGAATCCAGGTTGAAAAATGGAGTCTGCATGTCCCATGAGCCATCCTTACAGGCTGTATCTGTTCCTAGGTCAAAACACAACATCTCAGGTTTAAATGAAGTCTTTGTGGACGCTAAAGCTACAGCACAGTACATTTTTTTTATTTTAAATGACTAACTTTATGAACCTTATAATACACTACATCAACACTACTGTAGAATAGTTAAGTAATAACATATACATATGTCAGCAGCAGCCACAAAAATAAACTATCTTAAACTAATTGTAATTGATGCAATCTGGGTAGATTAAGCCATGTAAATTCTGAGAATGCATTCAAATTGCAGCCAAGCTTCCATCTTAGCCTTTACAGCTTATTTTAAATATTATTGTTGTTTGGACTAAATTGGGTAGGTCCTTGAGCATGCCTGGATCTGAAGAGTCTTGCTAAATCCAGATCACTGGTGTTCAACAATAAATGGAAGTTTCAGTTTATTGGTTTTGTTACTGTTTTAGTAGAGCATTTGCAGAAAACTCAGCAATAAACCAGCTGTTCAGCAATTTCACTGGCCAGCATGTGTTCCCATCAGTAATAATAGCATCAAAAGCAGGAACAACCAACACTGAATTTGCTCAGATGTCAAGCTCTTTTGGGAAAAGTACTAGGAGGAGGGACCACCTGCTGCAGTGGAAAGGGAACTAACAGAGGGACACTTACATGGGAAGCTGTGAACACTTCTCTTCCCTACTGGCCACTGGGAAGCATTTTTCATTCTCTTTCTGTCTCCCTCTCCCTTCTCTCAACGTCTTTCTCTCATTGGTGCCTACATCTCCCTTTCCACTTCTCTCACTCTGTCTTTTCACTCTTCTTTCTGGTTTGTTTTAATTTTAAAAATTTTCCTATTTTCACCATTAGAGTCAATGTATCTCATCAGCTGCAGACCTGCTACTAACAGCATCCCTACTGATACAGTGCTAGGTCCTGTACATCACTGGACATATCTTCAAAACTTTCTTCTAATTCAGATTAGCACCTCATAGTAAATTATCTCTAAAGCCAATAGTCTACAGAAAACAGCCATATTGATAAAAATGTCAACAAAATTACAATAAAATTCATTTAGGTACAATTAACTGGCATGGAAATTAACAAGGAAAAATGCCTATAACTAGTTTGTCAGAGGGGTTTAGGTAAATGGATATTCATATGCAAAAAGTCGGTATTTGCAGCAATATGGAGGAAATTACTTCCTAGTACCACATGCTATTACATGAATAATATTGAGCATACAGTAAAAACCAGTAACCACATTTTATCAGCCAGTTAATTTGCAAACAATTTGCAGAAGTAACTTTAAAAAGGGTCTCTCAAGCTGGAACAAACCTGAAACACAGTCAACTGAAAGAAAAAAAACAGATCAGAAATAAACCACATCCAATTCTAACTCCATTATATTGCCAGATTTACACTACTGAACATTTGATCACAAATAGTAATGTTTTAAACAAAGTCTATCTAAAACATTTTCAGTGAAAGTTATCTGAAAACATCAAAACAGATGTGACTGTCAGGATGTTCAGATTTTTGGAGATGTCAGGTCAAAAATCCTTGCTCTAGTTTCTAGTCTAAAACTATTAGGGAATACAGATTACATTTTCATCACAGCAGACCATTGTGCTAGTTTGAAGCTAGCTAAAATATTTTGGTGAGAAGGACTAGATTATAGGCTATGAAAACAATGGTGATGTCTACTTCCCTCATAGTCTCACTCAGATGTATTAGAATAAAAGGCAAAACATAGATAAAGTCACTTTGCTCTTGGCTCTTCGCCTGCTGGGGAGCTCGAGGCTGCTGGCTGAACTCCATCTTTCTCTAACCTCACCCTCTATTTGCTTTGGCTGATCCACCTTTGCTTCTTAATCCCCCTGGACGAACCTCCATTCTTCCTTGGGACTGGGGTAAGGTTGAGAGGGGTAGGGGAAAAGTGAGGGGGTGGTTGAGAGCCCCTCNTCTTCACATAGAGGTCTTTCTCCACCAAAGGCACAAAGACATCAAACTGAGTATAATTAGTAGCTTACTGAAACAAACTGATATGGCTGTATATATAATTTCTTTTTTTCTTGGAAATTGTAGCACTTTTAAAGTATTCTAATATTTTACCATGAGCATCTAACTGTCAACTTTATCTTATTTCACATCCTGTTTACATGGCATGCAAAAGACATACCTAGAAATAGCAATTTCAGTGCTGTGTTACAGAAAAAACTCACCAGTCAGTTATAAAATATAGAAATGGGAACAAATATATAATTTAAAACTTTAAAAACAGGATAAAGAGAGATGACAAGTTCTATTACATTGCTTTTCAGGAGAAGCCTGGTTTAGCAGTCTAATCAAAAGTAACTACCACATGCAGTGGACTTCAAAGGCAATCTGGAACAAAAAAAAAAAAAGAAAAAGAAAAAAAGAAAGAAAACTGAATGAACTGAATTTGTTAAAATGCTTTATTGTTTTTCTACTTCTAAAAAATATCTTAACAGACTTGAATCACAACAGAATTTTGAATCATAGCATGCCATATTAATTTAAGTCCAATACTTAGTTATGGGAAGATAATTAATTTTTGGTGCATTGCAACACATTGTAAAATTTTACTTATACTTTAGGTAGCTGAAAGTTATTTAGTGAGAAGTTTGTGTTTTCAGCACTATGTGCTACATACAGAACTGTGACAATTGAGGCACGGACTCTGCAAAATCCCAAGCGAAGACATTTGTTGTATAATTTACATCTCTTAAGTACCTTTTTGAGTTCTGTTCACAAAGCAGTCAGGACACTGTGACATATTGTGACTGGTCCATTAAAAAACAGAGCATGGCTTGTTCCACACATGTATTGGGTACTTATAAAATACTGCATGCTCTATTGCTAATACCTGGAATGCATTGACGACAACTTCCTCC
>WAAF01005605.1:0-46645 GCA_013400475.1 Tricholaema leucomelas
AAGGAGGGAGGGAGGGAGGAAGGAAGGAAGCAAGCAAGCTCGCTCCCCAGGTGGACAGCACACATAGGTGCTCTTAATAGGGGATGTTTTGCTCTGCTGGGTGACCATCAGTGCCATGAGCCAGCCTTGCTCCACATGTCCATGCAAGGGGTAAATGCCACATCAAACGATCACAAGGCTTTGGGAAAAGAGAGCAGGAACTTTCTCAACCCAAACTTACCCAGCGATCTTTCTGGAAGGACTGCTTTGCTTTTATTATTTCTCAGCACTTTATTCTCTGCTGTTGCCAAGTCAGTTCTGAAACAAAATGATTGGAGGAGAAAGAGGTTTCTCTTGGTTGTGGTGGTGTATTAAGGTTGAAAGCCAGGGAATCATAGACTCAGAATGGTTTGGGTCAGAAGGAGCCTTTAAAGGCCATCTAGTCCAAACCCCTGCAGTGAGCAGGGACATCTTCAACTAGATCAGGTTGCTCAAAGCCATGCCCAACCTGACCTGGAATGGTTCCAATGATGGGGCATCTACCACCTCTCTGTGTGCCACCCTCAGTGTAAAAAATTTCTTCCTTCTACCTAGTCTGAATCTCCTCTCTTCTAGTTTAAACCTACAATCCCTAGCCCTGTCACAACAATTCCTCCTAAAAAGCCTGTCCCCATCTTTCCCACAGCCCCCCTTTACGTACCAAAAGGCCACAGTAAGAGCCCCCTGGAGCTCTCCCTTCTCCATGTCCTCACAACACAAATGATCCCCTGATCATTTTTCTGGCCTTCTCTGTCACTGCTCCAGCAGGTCCATGTCTCTCCTGTGTTGAAGATTCCTCTGTTGAGGAAGAGGAACTGGAAGGCATTTGGTCATCCTCCTTCTTTTAGTGGCTTTCCCTCAGGCTTTCCCTCTTCCTTCACATTTTAAAGAAATTATGAACCAAGCTTATTAACTTAGTTCACACTTGAGTAGTGGTGGTTAAGCTCTACCACCCAGACCCTCTCCATACTGCCACTATGCACTAACCTAGCACTTTACTCCTTCAAAGGACTTGGCAGAAACTAACTAATTAGCATTTACAGCAGAAAACAGCTGCAGTAAAGGCATGGGCTAAGAGCTGCTGGTCAGCTGGGTTCAGTCTCAGCTGCTGTGGAGCTCACACGGCAGCCTTTGCCTGTGACACTTAGATCTGTCGAGCCACTCCAACAAACTTTCCTGAGAACTCCAAAGCTTTTCTGTGCCAGCTCCTCCTGATGGGGTCCCTGGCTCTCAAGGAGGACACTCCAGAGCTAAGCCTGTCCCTACCTGGGTATGATAGGTGGACAAATAGATGGATAAAGAACTGGCTTGATGGCTGCACCCAAAGAGTGGCTGTCAATGGCTCCATGTCCAAGTGCAGGCCAGTGGCAAGTGGAGTCCCTCAGGGATCAGTCCTGGCACCAGGCTTGTTCAACATCTTTGTGGGTGCCATGGACAGAGGCACTGAGTGCAGCTTCAGCAAGTTTTCTGCCCACACCAAGCTGTGTGGTGCAGCAGGCAGGCTGGAGGGCAGGGATCCATCCAGAGGGACCTGCACAGGCTGGAGAGGTGGGCACAAGCCAACCTCAGGAGGTTCAACAAGACCAAGTGCAAGGTCCTGCAGCTGGGTCAAGGCAATGCCAAACACAAATTCAGGCTGGGCAGTGTGTGGCTGGAGAGCAGGGACTTGGGGGTGCTGCTGGAGGAGAAGCTCAACATGAGCCAGCAGTGTGCACTTGCAGCCCAGAAAGTGAACCAGAGCCTGGGCTGCATCAGAAGTGTGGCCAGCAGGGCCAGGGAGGTGATTCTCCCCCTCTGCTGTGCTCTGCTGAGACCCCACCTGGAGTACTGCATCCAGTTCCGGAGCCCCTGAGACAAGAGGGATGTGGAGATGCTGGAGAGTGTCCAGAGAAGGGCCAGGAGGATGCTCAGAGGGCTGCAGCAGCTCTGCTATCAGGACAGATTGAAAGAGTTGGGGCTGTGCAGGCTGGAGAAGAGGAGGCTCCCAGGTGACCTTCTTGTGGCCTTCCAGGAGCTGAAGNTTGTTAAGAACTTGTCTGGGGAAGACATGAGCCACTTCCCCTAGCATGTGCAGGTGAGCTGCTCCCTGCTCCCTCCCATACCTGCACACTAGGAACAAGGAGCCAGGAGGAAACATTGCTTTCAGAACGCAACAAAATGCCCAGCTGGTCACAGGCACTCTTCTGGACAAAGCCTTGGAGAGTTCACAGGTGGTGTGGCCTCTTTCACTTCTTGACAGAGCAAACTCAAGGAACAGCTCCCAGTGTTAAACACAGACAAGAAAAAACCCTGTTTGTGGCAGTGGGGAGTTGTCATTCCTATTACACAGCTCATTATGGAGAAGGTGAAACAAGTGCAAACCCCACCTCTTCCCTTCACAAACCAGCCTGTGGAGCATCACCCACATTCTCAGACTTCCTGGCTGCTCTTCTCCCCACTGGGACTCTGATCTTCCTTCACTGAGCAACTGTGCCTCAACAGCTGGAAGGATTCCTACATCCTTTGGTTCCTTCAGAATAATAAGAATCATAGAATTATAGAATCAACCAGGTTGGAAGAGACCTCCAAGATCATCCACTCCAACCTAGCACCCAGCTCTGTCCAATCAACCAGACCATGGCACTAAGTGCCCCAGCCAGGCTTTGCTTCAACACCTCCAGGGACGGCGACTCCACCACCTCCCTGGGCAGCCCATTCCAATGCCAATCACTCTCTCTGCCAACAACTTCCTCCTAACATCCAGCCTAGACCTCCCCTGGCACAACTTGAGACTGTGTCCCCTTGTTCTGTTGCTGGTTGTCTGGGAGAAGAGCCCAACCCCACCTGGCTACAACCTCCCTTCAGGTAGTTGTAGACAGCAATGAGGTCTGCCCTGAGCCTCCTCTTCTCCAGGCTAAACACCCCCAGCTCCCTCAACCTCTCCTCACAGGGTTTGTGCTCCAGGCCACTCACCAGCTTTGTCTCCCTTCTCTGGACACCTTCCAGCACCTCAACATCTCTCTTGAATTGAGGAGCCCAGAACTGGACACAGCACTCAAGGTGTGGCCTGAGCAGTGCTGAGTACAGGGGCAGAATAACCTCCCTTGTCCTGCTGGCCACACTGCTCCTGAGCCAGCCCAGGATGCCATTGGCTCTCTTGGCCACCTGGGCACACTGCTGGCTCATCTTCAGCCTACTATCCACAAGTACCCCCAGGTCCCTTTCTTCCTGGCTGTTCTCAGCCACTCTGTCCCCAGCCTGCAGCACTGCTTGGGTTTGGTGTGGCCAAAGTGCAGAACCCTGCACTTGGCCTTGTTCAATCTCATCCCATCGTTCTCTGCCCACCCATCCAGCCTGGCCAGGTCCCTCTGCAGGGCTCTCCTAACTCCCAACAGCTCCACAGCTGCTCCTAGCTTGGTGTCATCTGCAAACTTACCTATGATGGACTCAATCCCCTGGTCCAGATCATCAGTAAAGATGTTGAACAGGACTGGGCCCAGCACTGATCCCTGGGGATCACCACCAGTGACAGCTGCCAACTGGATGTGGCACCATTCACCACCACTCTCTGGGCTCGGCCTTCCAGCCAGTTCTTGCCCCATATCAGAGTGAATCTGTCCAAGCCAGGAGCTGCCAGCTTGGCCAGGAGCTTGTTGTGGCAGACAGTGTCAAAGGCTTTGCTGAAGTCCAGATAGACTCCATCCACAGCCTGCCCCACACTCACCAGAACTCTGCTTTAAAAAAGGACAGCTTCCAAGGTATATTTGAAGAGGTGGGAAAATTAAAGAGGAGGGAGAGAGATGGTTAAAAGCAGACTGTATTTATAAAACAATAAAAGCATTATAACCCTTTTTGTTTTAATTGGTTAACAACTAGATTTAAAAGCACAGGGTTTTTTAAAATAGCCTAGAGAGCAGAATGTGATATGCACAACTCAGGATGGACTTGGCTCTCAAAGACCAGGGACCCTGCAGCTCACATCCTCTCAACCTAAACCTTTGTGTTTTCTGCCATTGCAGCAGCAGCAGCAGCAGGGCTCTGCTGAGGCTGAACAGGGAAGTGCAAAAAAAGCCAAGTAACTCCCCACTTCCTCGGCTGCTGCAATCCCAGCCCTGCAGCACCAGGAACAAGTAGCATGTAGCAAATGCTGCCGCTAAGCCCAGTGCCCTCCGGGCATCCTGCTACCCCACAGCAGCAGCCCACCTGCCCACAGCCCAAAGGAACACGCAGAGCACTAGGAGTGAGGAGCCTCAGCACCTTGTTGGTGCTGACAGGGTGTTTGGCGTCAGGGGTCGGGAGGCAGTGTCGGCACAGGTATGCACACGGACTATAAAAGGAGAGCTGCTACTGGCATGTGGCCAAGCCACATTTACTCACAGTCACGGAAGAGAAATTTGTCTCACAAAGGTGAAACCTCACCCAGAGCCTTCTGTGGCCTTGGGAGCCAAGAAGCTAAGAAGAAATAGGCTCTGCAGGGGCTGGGATATGGGTGAGCAGCTATTGAGGTATGAATAGAATAGATTCGACCAGGTGGGAAGAGACCTCCAAGATCATCCAGTCCAACCTAGCACCCAGCCCTATCCAGTCAACCAGACCATGGCACTAAGTGCCCCAGCCAGGCTTTTCCTGAACACCCCCAGGGACGGTGACTCCACCACCTCCCTGGGCAGCCCATTCCAATGCCAATCACTCTCTCTGCCAACAACTTCCTCCTAACACCCAGCCTATACTTCCCCCAGCACAACTTGAGGCTGTGTCCCCTTGTCCTGTTGCTGGCTGCCTGGGAGAAGAGACCAACCCCACCTGGCTACAACCTCCCTTCAGGTAGTTGTAGACAGCAATGAGGTCTGCCCTAAGCCTCCTCTTCTCCAGGCTAAACACCCCCAGCTCCCTCAGCCTCTCCTCATAGGGTTTGTGTTCCAGGCCCCTCACCAGGCTTGTTGCCCTTCTCTGGACAAATATGGGATGTGCAGGGGCCAAGTGTATGGCATGTTCAGGAGCTGGATATATGGGGTGTGCAGGGACTGGGTACAAGGTGTGTGCAGGCTGGCACTAGAGTGCTGAATCCCAAGTTCCAACATCTGGGGAGCCAAGAACACACATTGCTGTGAAAAGGGAAGCTTACTGAATAAACCAAACACTTACTGCATTATAGATGAGCTTCTTACCTGGTACCATCTGGTAACAAAAAAGGCTGCATGAGGCACTTAGTGCCATGGTCTAGTTGACTGGATAGGGCTGGGTGGTAGGTTGAACTGGATGAGCTTGGAGGTCTCTTCTAACCTGGTTGATTCTATGATGATTCTATGATGTACAGTGTGAGAAAGCCCAGAGATTCCCTCTTGAATGAAACAGCTCCTGGCATGCCCCATGAGGAAAGTTCAAGAACCACTTTGAATGCTCCCTTGAAGCCCCCTACACTTCACCAAGCTTGTCCCTTGCCCCTTGTAGCACCACTTCAGCACAGGCAAGAGGCTGACCCTTATCAGCCTATCACCACCCACATGGCTTATCAGATTTCCTTCTTCCTGTAAGGTGCTCCTGGCCTAGAAGCCGTGTTGCAAGCAGCAGCTTTCTGGCTCCAGAGCAGCAGATAAGACTTCCTCTGAGCCAGAAGCACTGCTAACCTGCCAGGCAGGAGATGGCTTGAGTAATGTCAGGAGCATCAGCTGATCCTTAACACAAAGGCTGGATGGGGGTGTGTGCAGGAAAGCTGAGAATTACTCAGATACCAACAGCCTTGCAATTCTTTTCCATCCAGGAGCGCGCTCCCGAAGATGGCAAAGCCATCTGGTACCGGGGAAGCCCAGCCGCAGCTAGCGAGCTTTGGTGCTCTCAGTAAAGCAGGTGGATCAAGAGACATCAATGGATCTTCCAATGCCACTTCTGGATCTGGACTTGCCCTGTGATGAAAAGACTGCATACGGCACTGTCCAATGCCGTCTATGTCCTCTCTCTGGAGTGTGTGACCCTCCAGCTGTGCTCCTAGCCCTGTCTGCACCACGGTGAATTGCACGGGGCATTGCTTTAACAGGCCATCATTTGACCATAAACAGCAAAACTCATCTCCCAGATCCCCTCTGCCTCTTCCTCTCACAACTCCTGCCCAGACACAAACCCCATCACCTTCCAGCCATCTGCCCAAATGGTAAGCTGGTACAGACAGTGTCACCCCCAGCCCCAGCAATTAACCAATACATCCTCCCAGTGCAAAGGGTGTCTGAAGCAGCCTCCTCCAGCCACAAGCTCTGACGGTGCCTTTGGTCTTGTGTTGCATCATGAACGGTGTCTGCTCTTAGCCAACTCTCCTTTATCTCAGCAAATAACTGCAAATACTCTTTTCCATGGCCCAAGCACAGATGAATCATTTGCTTTTCTGCCTCAGCTTGTTTCCAGCATAGTCCTCTCCTGGCTGAGACATGGGACATGTGGTGCCATCCACGCAGAACCTGCTGCACTAGCCCAAGGTGTGATATGGCAGGTACAGCATCCTAGCTGAGCCCAGTCTGGAGATGTAGCCCCAGTTTCCCCAGGGAATCCTTTGAGCAGGTAACCTTTGAGCAGCTGCAGTTTGTGTGCTTGGTGCCAGGAGCCAGTCTGCCTGCCCAGGCACTGCCTGCCCCCACCAGACTCAGTCACCACACTGGTATGTCCTGCTGCTCCTCACGCTCCTCTCTTGCTGTAGCTTTTTGGGAACAACCCAACCCTGGGCAAAACAGGGCTTACAAGATGGGCTCCTTGGGAGTTGGAGGTGTGGAGAAACCCCCAGACTTAAACTCATTAAAGGAGAGCTTTACCTCTCACTTATAAACCTCGGCCTTGAACCAGAACTGACCTTTTGAAAACCCCAGACAAAAACCTCTTTATACATCATGACTAAAGCCCCTGTAAAAGCAGACTCTCCTTGGTGAGTGTTTGCTCACAACAAGGTGGGTCTGGGGCTCATCCCCACGGGAGGGAGTGCAGGGTGTGGAGGGTGCCCTGAGGTTGCACGTCAGGATCAACCTGCTCCCATGCCAGCAGCATCCACTGCTCTTGCCTCACCCTGGCCCGTGTCTGCCTGCCCTGGAGCCCCAAACGTGACACTTAGCTTCTCACTTCCCAAACCTCATATTGCAGCAGGTGGCAAATGTAGTAAAAGCCAACTAAGCAAACCCACATACAACTGGGGTGCTGGATAGGGCAGGACAGCCCAAGCACCCTGGTATCCCTCTGACAGCCTGCTCACCAGCACCTCTTGAGAGCCAGGGACACATGCTCAAACACCCAGCCTGCAGAGACACCTCAGAAAAGGGACAAATAATTGCTTAACTGGGGACAAATCTGGTCCAGATGCATCTCCATCCTGGAGAGGAGAGGGGATGGGGATTCTGGCTTTGGACCCCTCAGCACAAGGACGTGAATATGTTAAAACAGATCAAGAGGGGGCCACAGAATTGATCGGAGGGACGGAACAATGGAGAAGAGAAGGCTCAAGGAGACCTTAACGCAGCCTTTCAGTATTTAAAGGGCCCTATAAGAAAGATAAGGGAAGTCTTTTCAGCACAAATTATTGTGACAGGACAAGGAGTGATGGTTTTAAGCTACAAGAGCAGAGATTTAGACTAGACAGAAGGAAGAAATTTTTTACACTGAGAGTGGCAAAACACTGGCACAGGTTGCTCAGAGAGGTCATAGATGCCCATCTCTGGAAACACTCCAGGTGGCTTTGAGCAACATGATCTAATTAGAGATGTCCTTGCTCACCACAGTGGGGGTGGACTAGATGATCTTTAAAAGTTCCTTCCAATCCAAACCATTCTACAATTCTGAGTGGTCCTGCCATGAGCAGAAGCTCATATTCCCTTCCTGCTCTCATATGGCAAACCCATCCCTAGAAAAGTCTCAGCTACATTAACCAGGCCATTCCATTAGCTTGCCAGGGCCCTGGGCTGGATGCAGAGGCACATGTCCTCTGGTTAGTCCTACCAGGTAACGAGCTGGTGTCCACAGCATTGCCCTGAGTCACTGGATGGACTGACTTGAGTGGGCATGTGGGTCTCTGGTAACACACAGCATCCTTCCTGTATATGAGGCTACTCAGCTCGGCTGAAACAGCTCCTGCTTCCCAGCCACAGTGCAGAGAGGGCTCTGCTGATAAAACAAACACATAGGTAGCATCTACAGCAGGGATTTCAGCTGATCACTCCAGCACTTGACCTCCAAAGAAGATCCTCTGCTGCCTGACCCCATGGCACAGCTGCAAATCAACTAAGACCATTCAGCATCTCAATATAGATGATCCTTGGCCAAAGCACCACACTGGATGCTCCAGAGACAGAAGACAGGGGGCGAGGAGGGGACACCCCTGCTCACGGCCCTGGGGACGTGGCAAAATCCCCTTGTCCTGTGGCCCCTGGCTGCCCCAAACCCCTCCTCATCAGGGCTGGGGGGCCGCTGACCATTTCTCTGCTGGTGATTAGATTGTTCACGGCTCTCAGGTTTGTTTGAATAAGGCCTTTTGTTCGCGGGCGCTTTCCCACGTCCCCCGGCTTGCGAGGCGGTCGCGTGTCCCGAGTCAAAGAGGAGCCCTGGCCGCCAAGCCCCAAAGAAAGTTTTCTTCAGAGCAAGACATCTGCGTCGGAGGGAACCTGCCAACATCTGCCACACTTTCCCCCTTTTCAAGAGCCTTTCTTTCCCTCTCAAAAAGTTCAGGAACAGATGTTAAAAGTTGTTTTCTTTCTGTGGGGTGTGAAATGTAGACAAATAGCAAAAAAGAAAACTCCGAGCAGCACTGACCCCTTTCTCTTTCTCTTTCCTTTCTGTTTGGAAAGCTCAGGGGGGAAAAAGGAGGCTTTGTTTATGAAGGAGAATCCCCTTTTGAGTGAAACCTGGCAGTGGGCAACGCGACCGGAGAGCGGGAATTTGCGGAAAGCTCTCTTTAATGCTCATTTGCATTGGCCTGGTGGGTCCCTACAGCACAGATGTCAGCCTTCCCCAGTGCCAGGGCAGCTTTCCCGCCCGCACCCCCTGTGCCTCCAAAATAAAGGTCCTTGCCCTGACTGAGAGGTGTAAAATAACTGTTTACAGCAAAAGCTGCACTTCTTTTTCACTGCCGTGCTGTCTTACAAATGAGCCTTGAAATGAGCTCACCCAGAGCAGACGCCAGCAGGCGAGCCAAGGGTCTTGCCCTGCCGAGGCTGAGGGCTCAGCTGCCCTGTGTGGGCTGGCCATGGATGCCGGCTGTGTGCCAGGGCCCACTGTGCTGTTCTTGGCTCCCCGTTACACCCATCCGTCCCTGGTGCCCACCATCTTGCCACCAGCACAGCCCCTGCCTGCTTGCTTTATGGAAGCTGCTTCACAGGGCGAGTTTGTGTGGACTCCTCTCTCACAGCATCACCCTTTGCCTGGAAGCTCAGAAGCACTCTGCAGGGCAGGGAAAGCAGGAACGAGGGTGAGGCAAAGCAGGGAGTCCAGGCCAAGGAGGAAAGGGAGGATGAGGGAGTACATGCCAGCATCACAGAGACATGGGAGATTATCTTGGTGAAGATGGGGCTGGCCACCCCCTGGATCACTAACACAGAATATGGGGACACGCTCAGCAGCCTGTAGCTGGTCCTGGCCAGAGGAAGATCATAGCAGGCACTGGCCAAAATTTTCAGAGCTTTTAGGCAATTCTGCATTTGGTGACACTTCTGCCATGCCCAGTTGGGTCAACAGCCAACATGGTCTCAGGCTTTCCCCTGATGCCCTGACTACTTTGGGAAGGTGCCTCTTTCTGCAAAAGGTGGAGGGGTGCTTGAGGGGGGACGGAGGATTTCTTCTCTTTCACATGCACCACCCAAGTCAAAGCGAGCTGGAAACTTCATGCCTGTGTAAGGAGCAGGTGATTCCAGCCTTAAGCACCCCAGCAGCCTGCCCAGAGCTAGGAGTGCAGCCGCACTGTGCCTCCCCCACTTGCAACATGCAGGGCACAGCCATGCCCCAGCCCACTAGCTGCCTCTTCCATGCCTAGCTGCTGGAGCTGTGTGGCAATACAGATGCCTCAGCCGTGCGTTTTAGAAAGACCAGCCACACTTCCCCAGAGGGGCTAGAAAAACCTTGAATAACCAGAGGAGTTTTCACTCACGAGCAGCCAGGGCTAGCTGACACGGGGGGCTCCCACTCAGGGTGGTGAGACCTCCTTTTGCAGCTGAGATAGCAAACCTATCCCTGCTCCTTTTGCCTGGCACAAAGGACAATTTACTGACCTTCCCCTCCCAAACCCTCCTCTCCTAGCATGCAAACCACATCAGCCCATCTCAGTCTTCTGCCACAGAGGGCACTTATAAAACCAGGTATGTTTTAAGCTCTGTGTTTGACCGACAAACAGCTCTGCCTGTGAGATGCCACGGCTGGAGAACACGACTTCACGATGCGCCCAAGCAACAGGGCGTACAGACGTGCTGCAAGTATGTTTGCATTCACACGCAGGCAAACACACACCCACGTCGCGTTTGAGCAAGGGACGTGATGTCCTCGCCTCTATCGCTGGGGTACATCCCCACCCACGGCTGCAGCAGCTACACCAGCTGCTGGGAAACCCCACCGGTGGTTTCAGCTCGCGGTGCTTCTGAACCGCTGCGGACGCTTCCTCTCCATTCAATAAGGTGACACATTAGACACCAACCCAAAGGGCTTCACCTGCGGGACTCAATAGGGCACTGCCAAATCCTGCTCATTAGCAACGCGACTGTCAGAAAGCAAAAGTGCAGTCATGAAAAACACCTTCGTACTCTCCCCTAGACCAGGCAGAAGTGAAGAGGCGTAAAGATGTGCTCTCATCCTCTGCCAAGGCTCCTCTACTGCACCGGCAGTTCAGAGGAGCAAACAGAAAAACAACCTTTCCCCAAAAGCTGCCCAAGCCTCCTGGTAGCATGGGGGGCGGGGGTCAAAGAAGCAAAAAGCCCCCAGAACGAACTCGCCTCTCAGTTTAAACCAACTCACCTCTGGGTTTGTTCGTGTCTGTAATGGCCTCCAAGTTTAATATCAAATTCTATGCAGCAGCCAAAACCTGGAATTCTGGACTTGAGTGTTTTCTACACCTAGCCATGTGCAACAGAGAAGTCAGGTCCCCCTGTTTTCCGGAGAGGGTTTCTGAATGGAAACAATGCTCCTACGGACGTCTGCTGTCAACAGCTTTTAATTGATCTTCATTACCTTGTAATAATAATTCCTGGGAGCAGGAACTCCTAGCTTGGGTATTCAGTTACTAAAGAGGCTGCTTCAAAGATGTAGGATGGCTGGGGCTTGAGTTAGCAGGTAGAAAAGAGGCATCACTTCAAGGAGATAGAGAGAAAAAAAGATGGGTAGGAGGCATTTTCCCAGGTGTAACGGGAGCGCTTCCCGGCTATTGTTTCCCTCCCTGGGAATCTGTGCAATTGAGCAGGAGCCATGCAAGCTGCTCCGAGCTCGCCCATTTTCTTTCCCTTCTTCCCTAACAAAAGAGCCCTCTAAAGCCCGGCGTCGGAGGCTGGACATCTGTCGCCGTTTGGGGGGGGCGGCGTGGTCATTGAAAAGAAGCAGTGACCTGTCATCTTTGATTGATGGCCACAAACCTCCGGGCTCGACCCCTCGTGTGGGAAAAGAAGTCCCGCCAAGGAAAGTTCCCTTTCACATGCTAATTCTGGGTTATAAATACAGCAGCGGAGCAGCGGAGCAGCAAAGAGCCCTTCGGCAAAGGGAGCGACCCACCGCCCGAGCGCCTCCTTCCCAGCCGCATCTCCCCAGCACCCGGAGCACACAGGCTGGATTAGAATGACCGCCACGGCCACCACTGGCAGCACCCACAAGCTGGCCAACACCAAGGAGGAGAGGAAGGTAGGTCCCCTCCACGCTGCTGTACCCACGCGTGCACGACGGCGGCACCTACACACGGTGCTGGGGCCCAGGGCACTGCCTCTAGGAAAGAGAAAGATGCCAACATTTTCCCTCATATTCTAAACATGCTTTCTCTGAACTGAAGCCATGCCGGTGCTTTTCCCCTGCTTCCTCTCTCTGGCTTATCAGGGCTGCTCTTCGCTTGCTTTGAGTAAACTCTGTTTGAAATGAGTGCAAGTGGCAGAACTGAGAGATGATACTAAAGGACCGGTGGTCACCAGAGCTGGAGACACCACACTTTCCATCCCTTATCTTGTCCCTGCCTAGCATCGTGCCCCCCCGTTCTGGCTTCATGCAGGGCATTAATCTCTCTGCCCTCCCTGAACCGCAGCAAGGAGAAAAAGAAAAACAAAACAAAACAACCAATAAATTTCAATTGCAATTTTACTTCCTCCTTTTCCCTGCCAGTTAAGGAAACCCCTCATTGAGAGGAAGAGAAGGGAAAGGATTAATAACTGCTTGGACCAGCTGAAGGAGACCGTTGTGGGTGCGTTCCACTTGGATGTAAGTACTCATTTTTATGCTGCCTTTTGTCCTTTAGCTGGGGGGGGGTGGGGGTGGGGGGTCTGTTTGGGTGGAGTGAGCTCTCTTCTCTTGAGAAACTGGGCGCAGTACAAACCCTTCACTGCCCCTAACTGCGGCACTCTTTCCTTATCAGCAGTCTAAACTGGAGAAAGCAGACATCCTTGAAATGACAGTGAAGCACCTCCAGAACATCCAGAGCAGCAAGCTAATGGGTGAGTGTCCGGGTCCCTCCCTTAGGATAATGGGTGAGTGTCCGGGTCCCTCCCTTAGGAGAACGGTCAGTGCGCAGGCAGGAGTGCCAGCAGGTTTCATGAGCCGGTGGCTCGGCAAAAACGTCTTTCAAGCCTGAGTTCCGGGCTGCTGCTCGGGCTTGACTATCTCCACTAGATGGGGAGATAGAGC
This sequence comes from Tricholaema leucomelas, assembly GCA_013400475.1. Taxonomy (NCBI): domain Eukaryota; kingdom Metazoa; phylum Chordata; class Aves; order Piciformes; family Lybiidae; genus Tricholaema lacrymosa; species Tricholaema leucomelas. Next base: position 12,823 of record WAAF01005605.1, read on the forward strand.
TGGGCACTGCTTAACCCGGGAGGGCTGTGAGTCTTTTCCCAGAGCCACTTTCTTCCTTTAGTGCAGCTTTGCTCTCGGGAGCGGGCAGGAGGACACAGGAGCTGCCTGTATCACACTCTCCATCAGCTTACTCTCGTTCCCCACCAAATAAGTCACCCTACAGTAAAAGTCCAGTTGGCTTCAGCAATGAGTTCCCAGGGAGTGCACATAGAAACACAGTGAATGCTTCAAGCAGAAACACACCAGGCAGCTTTTGCATGCTCACCAACTCCTATTTTCTCCTCCCCAACGCAGCCGACTCCAAAGTAGGTCTGGAAGCCCAGCAGAGATACAGCACCGGGTACATCCAGTGCATGCACGAGGTGCACAACCTCCTCCTGACCTGTGAATGGATGGACAAGACCCTCGGGGCACGGCTCTTAAACCACCTGCTGAAATCCTTACCCAGGTCTGGTGAAGATACCTGCAAAGCAGCATTGAAGTCTTCAAGCCCATCTCAGCAGCCTTTCCTGACACCAAAAAGCCCCCTGAGTCCGAAGAGGCACACTCGGGGCACAACCCCATCACAGGAGCGCTTCTACCCCATGGAGAACAAGCAAGCTTCAAAAAATTCCTGCCAGCTGCCATCTGTTTTCAGCCAGGTTGATGCTGCACCTCCCAGACAGGTCCTGCAGCCAAATTTTTCCCACAACAACCCCAGAATGGGGTCATTAGATATGTGGAGACCATGGTAAAGTGTGTTTCAAAATGTTTATCCTAACCTTAGACACTCTTATGTATGTATCTTATAGATATGCTGCTTTAAAACACTTGTGGAGCAAGTCTGTTCCTGTAGGTGTACTAAAGACCAGGGTACTTCAAGCAGAAGTAAACCTATGTGTAGCCTGCATTGTAGAAGGCTGCTATTATTTTCTATTTATTTAATGCATCTAAATTATTGTATAGAATCCTCTCATACTCTTTAGTGGATAGGAATTCTATAGCTTTCTTAGCTTGCATTGGTAAAATAATAGCTTCCTCTTAGCAAAAATACAAGACAACAAGCAAGGACCCTCTCTGGCATCACACTTACCTCTCGGAGCGCACGTTCACATCACTGCATACAGGCACAAACATGCAGTTTCTTCTGCTTTTTATCATTATTGTTCCTGAGCAGTTTCAGGAGATTCCAGTTCTGGTTCCTGTAAAAATGCTGCAGTGGCTAGGAAGAAAAGGAGAAAGGGAGAGACCTGGACTTTTTAGGCTGTTTAGAAATGCTCTCTGGATTGATCACTGCAGCTGTGCTGTTCCCAGCCACCTGGACATTCTGCTAAACTACCTGTACATATCCATGTGCTACATATAGTTCTATTTAGAGGTTTTTATTTGTTTCCAGAACTGAAAGTTCTAAATAAACTTTTGCAAGGTAATGACTGAACTTCTCCCAGCCCCGTCCTGCCTTCTCTGAATAAAGGCTACTTGGAGATCTGATTTTGTTTTCTTCTTTCACAAACGTTTCTTTCCTGAACGTGGTTGAAAGACATGGTTTGGGTTTTGCCTCTAATGCTTTGTACAACACCCCCCACCCCGCCCCAGGCACACAGAATCACCTGCATCGCACTAATGCTTAGGAAGTCATTAAAGAAATCAGGAGTTGAGTTTATCAGCCTGGATCAATGCTTTAGATTTCACTTATAAGAGAACTGCAGAGAAAATCTAAATGGCAGAAGGTAAAAACCCCTGCAAACTGGACCGAGGAGACTGAAACAAACCTGCTCTGCTTGTTGGCAACATTTGGTCCCACATTTTCATCTCAAAGGCAATTAAAAGCTCCCCACAGTTACAATAAAAGCGCAAGGAGCTCTTAAACAAACACCATGCATACTAATTAATGGACCCGTAGTTCAGAGGGCTCATTATGCATCTATTTGATGATGCGGGGAAGGAGTGAAAACCATCACCTCTGGGTTTAGCACCTTCTTCTGTGAAGTTCTCCCTTTTATCTGTCCCTTTTGAAAGATCATCGGGTGGTAGGAGAAACAACTGGCCTACACACGGCTGTGCTGAGGCAAGGCAGGCTTCTTCAGCCATGGAGTCTGGATGATCTGGACGTGGGCATTGAGTCAGTCATCAGCAAGTTTGCTGGGGGCTGATGTGGCTGGGTTGGAGGGCAGAAGGGCTCTGCAGTGGGACCTTGACCGCCTGGACAGATGGGCAGAGTCCAAGGGGATGGCATTCAATGGCTTCAAGTGCCAGGGGCTGCACTTTGGCCACAACAACCCCATGCAGAGATACAGGCTGGGGTCGGAGTGGCTGGAGAGCAGCCAGACAGAGAGGGATCTGGGGGTGCTGATTGATACCCGCCTGAACATGAGCCAGCAGTGTGCCCAGGTGGCCAAGAGAGCCAATGGCATCCTGGCCTGCATCAGGAATGGTGTGGCCAGCAGGAGCAGGGAGGTCATTCTGCCCCTGTACTCTGCACTGGTTAGACCACACCTTGAGTACTGTGTCCAGTTCTGGGCCCCCCAGTTTAAGAGGGACATTGAGATGCTTGAACGTGTCCAGAGAAGGGCAACGAGGCTGGGGAGAGGCCTCGAGCACAGCCCTACGAGGAGAGGCTGAGGGAGCTGGGATTGTTTAGCCTGGAGAAGAGGAGGCTCAGGGCAGACCTTATTGCTGTCTACAACTACCTGAGGGGTGGTTGTAGCCAGGAGGAGGTTGCTCTCTTCTCTCAGGCAGCCAGCACCAGAACAAGAGGACACAGCCTCAGGCTGTGCCAGGGGAAGTTTAGGCTTGAGGTGAGGAGAAAGTTCTTCCCTGAGAGAGTCATTGGCTACTGGAATGGGCTGCCCAGGGAGGTGGTGGAGTCGCCGTCCCTGGAGCTGTTCAAGGCAGGATTGGATGTGGCACTTGGTGCCATGGTCTAGCCTTGAGCTCTGTGGTGAAGGGTTGGACTTGATGATCTGTGAGGTCTCTTCCAACCCTGATGATATTATGATACTGTGATACTATGAGTCAGGTAAAGACGCAGAACTCTCTAGATCTTACCACAAGCTGAGTTTCCACCCTTTCCTGAAAATTAGGACTTCTCCCTTTACCACTGGGAATCTCCAGACTGACCACCAAGAGAGAAGATGCATCCAAATTATGCTACCACAAAAATCCAGGTGAAGGTAGGAGCTGAGGCCAGCCCAAGCAAACGGCTGCAGCACAGTGCACAGAGTACTCATGGGCAGGGAAAACCTTCAGGCCAAACAAACCACAAAGTCCTGGAAGAGGAAAGACACTAAAGTCCTCCCTAGTTTATTATCAGACCTATTAGTGAGCTTAGATAAAGTCCCTATTCCACCAGTGGGACCTCCATTGCCCAGCACCGGGGTCTTCACACTAGTGGGGGCAGGCAAGAGCAGCTTCTCCCTACCCAAGGTGGGGCTGAAGTATCCTTTTACTTCTAGATCATAGGATGTTAGGGGTTGGAAGGGACCCAAAGAGATCATCGAGTCCAACCGCCTTGCCGGATGGTGTCAGCAACGCATCTCATGGGCACTTGTGGCCACCTTATTGTGGTGCTAGGAGAGGCTGTGGTGAAAATCTCTCACTGTGGTCTGACATCATCAACTTAAAACCATACTTTCCTCCTACAAGCTGCAAATCCCCAGTGACTGTCCTGATCAGCTATGGTTTTGGTGCTGAAAAGAGGTCAGTGGGAATTGTGTGTTTCTGTGTGTTTCTTACCATCTCTGCTTGTTTACTTGGCACGTGTGAAACTACTTTGTGGTCAGTGACTATTATTATTTCCTGTTTCTAATCAGCAAGGCTTTTTTTCTGCCGTGGGTGTGGAGGGAAGGGTCACATCATGTCTGGAAAGAAAGAATTATAAATAGAAAGGCAAGACTGCAATGTTTGGCCAACAATCTACAGGAACAGTTTCAGTACGAGGCGCTCATTTTTCACTGCTTTCACTTCAAACCGATGGTGACCTTTTGTATGATCCCTGTCACGTATCCAGCAAACGCTGTGGGAATTGGTTGCAAGTCACTGGGTTTCAATAAAGAAAAAGTGTCTGCAGAAAGGCAGAAGATTACTCATAGCACTTCATAGACATAAGTTTCAGCTATTACTTGGTTTTGACAAAGGAGCTTCATATCTACTTCAAACCCACCCAGGTCTACCAAAGTCAGGACTGTGAAAGAGCAACAATACTTTGCCCTTCAATATTTCTCAACTGACAGCTGAAAAACAGTTACCAGCTATGACCACCTTGTCCCCAGGACAAAGGAGGCAATGAGAAGCTCCCCCAGCCAGCTGGCCCATCCAGAGTAGATACTGCCCTCAGAAGTCAGTGTTTGAAGCTGTACCATCACACACGCTCTGGACACAACAGCGGGATCCATACAGCTGCTATTTCACATCTGCAGCAGGTGCCAGCAGCTGTGTCTTGGGGCTGCTGGGGTTGTCACAGCATTGTCTAGTGCTCGGTCCCCCAGCACCTGGAAAAGGCACCTTCAAGACCAAACCACCACTCCCATGTGGGACTGCTTGCCTAAGGCACTAGGGTTTTGAAGGTGCAGACAGTGAGGATGCTGCTGCACACACAGGACTTCACCTCCTAACCAGACTGGAAACAGCCCAGACAAGCACCCAGACCAGATTCCTTGGTTTGGGCATGGCCAGAGAGACCTGTTTGCTAGAAGCAGTCACAAGATGCACCACATCTCACTCAGCATATGTAGGGCTGGGACAGCCTGGTGCCGACCTGGGCTTTGTTTGTCCCCTGCCAGAGTGCTCTTCCAACTGAAGCACTGAAAAGCAGGGGCCAGCTGCTATGTACATAAAGATGTGAGGAAGGCTGGCCCTAAGGCTCAGGACAGCCCTGTGTCTTTAGCACAAAGCAGTTCCAGATGTGTATCATAGCATCAGCCCAGGTAGACAAAAGAGCCATGTGCACAGCAGCTCCCTTTTCATCACCTGCAGTTCAAGACCAACTCTCATGGATACCAACAGGTGAGCTCCCACTTCACTCCCAGAAGATGGGACGAAATCCTACCCTATCAGGAAAGTAAGAACTTTTGGCCCTGCCATGCTGTCTTCTCCCCCCAACACACACAACCCTCGGGGCCTCCGAGCATCCCTGCCTGCTGCCTTACTCTTCCCCTCCCACCCCAGGGCACCAGACTAACCCCTGTGACCTACGCAGTCCTACAGTCACAGCAACCAAGCCAAAATGCTTTACAGATTTAGGAGTGGTGCTGAGCCCCTGCAGATCATTAACCAGGAGGGCTGAGCACAATGCTTAAAAAGGCAACACGACCCAAACTTTCAGTTGACCTCTTTACTGAGGGCTCAGTTTGGCAAAGAGGAGAGCTTCAAGCTGCCAGCGTGACCTCACCAGGAGCTGCGGAGGAGCTCCCACTCCTGCACACACAAAGTGACCTTGCAGAACTCCATGCAAAAGCAATTCTGCAGCTAAACGTTTGCAAACTGATTTGAACCACACTGCCACGGCTGCAAGTGCTTGCAGCTCACTTCCAAGGTCCTCCTCTTGGGAGGGAAGTGAAAAGCAAACCCACCAACACCAGAACACCAAAGACTTCACTCTCCTTTTATATATGCCATTATCTCACAGCTTCCAGTCTGTACATTGCTGTCTCAACAGGGACACGCTCATATTTTATCTCATGAGAAGTAATGTTGAGAATCTAACCCAAAGCCTGTCACATTTTTCAGTGCTTTCACACACCCATGAGTAACACACAGAAGCTGAAGCCAGGCCAGGATCTGGTCTGCACCACTGGGATCTTTCATTTATAAACTGCAGCCCTGGTGAGAATGTGGTTTGCTGCCTGAGGCATCACCGCAGACCTACCAGAGCCTGGGAACTTGCTTTGCTTCTGGGACTCTCCTCTGGTCACTGCCCTGCATGTCACAAATCTAATCCCATTTGGAATTAAAAAGTCTGTTAGAGCATTTTCAAATTTCCTATGGCTGATGCCGTCAGGCAAAAAGACTTCTTCATCTGCTGCCACATCTGCTGTCACAGAGAGATTTGCTCCTCTAGAAACAGCTCGAAGAGAGGCCTCACTGGGACAGGTGGACTGTCCTTTCTGCTTTGTCAAGCAGCAAACACCTCAAGGAGAGCTGGGAACGGTGTCTCCTTTCCAGAGTCTCTACCCCAAGAAGGCCAGAGGAGTCACAGCATCATAGAATGGTTTGGGTCAGAAGGGACCTCCACATGTTATCTAGTTCAATTCCCCTGTCATGAGCAGACACATCAGATCAGGTTGTCCAGAGCCCAGTCAAGCCTCCAAGGACGGAGCCTCAACTACCTTCCTGGGCAACCTGTTCCAGTGTTCCATCACCCCCATAGTAAAGCTCTTGTTCCTAACATCCAACCTAATTCTGCTGTTCTCTAATTTCAAACCATTGCCCCTTGTCCTATCACTACAGGCCTGTGTAAAGAATCCCTTTTTCAGTCTTCTTGTAGGTCCTTCAGGTAGTGGAAGATTGCCATTAGGTATCCCTAAAGTCTCCTCCAGGCTGGACAAGCCCAGCTCCCTCAGCCTGTCTTCACAGCAGAGGTGTTACAGTCCCTTGATCATTTTCATGGCCCTCCTCTGGGCCCAATCCAACAGGTCTATGTTCTTCCTGTATTGAGGGCTCCAGAGCTGTACACAGTACTCCAGGTGAGGTCTCACCAGAGCAAAGTAGCAGAATCACCTCTCTCAATCTGCTGGCCACACTTCTTCTGATGCAGCCCAGGATACCATTGGCCTTCTGGGCTGCAAGCCCACACTGCTCATGTCCAGCTTCTCATCCACCAGCACCCCCAAGCTCTTTTCCACATGGCTGCTTTCTATCACCTCATCCCCTAGAGTGTATTGACAGTGAGGATTGCTGTGGCCCAGCTGCAGGACCCTGCACTTGCTCTTGCTCCCCTGTGCCCACCTCTCCAGCTTGTCCAGGTCCCTCTGGGTGACCTCCTGTCCCTCTGGTGTATCGACAGCACCACTCAGCTCGGTGTCATCTGCACACTGCTGATGGTGCACTTGATCCAACTGTCTGTACCATCGATAACAGGATTGAACTGTACAGGTCCCAGTGCACACCCCTGAGGGACACCACTTGTCACTGAAGGGAAGCAGCAGGGTAAGCTTCATGGATGTGGGGAAAGCTGCTCAGTAGGGAACAGCTTTGCTGGGATAATAACAAGGATGGAAAAACCACTGCTGAGCTATTCCTTCCTTCCCTAGGAGTTTCCCAAAATCTTTTCCCCTCTCCAGCTGTCCCACACCCCTCATCCTGGGGCATATCTAAACAGCAGAAGTCTGCTGCAGAATTTATCACTCCAGTTGGTAATGACACCATCTTGTTTTAATTACACAGCCCTGAAATGTTCTCTGTGGAACAGGCCTGGGTTGCTCAGCTCTGTGTTTGTTTGCAAAGAGGAAAACTCCAGAGGCTGGCCTTGCTACCTCAGAAATGCTGTTCTGTCCTGTAAGGAGATGGTTGGCTGTCTTTAATGACCACTGCCTCTTCACTTCTGTCCTCTCTTGGCATGGCCATTCTCAGCAGCTCCTGCACTCTTGTGGCACACACTGTGTGTTTGTGTGTTTAAAAGCATGAGCCTTAGTCAGCTGTGTGACACCAGGCTGCACACTTCTGCAGCCCTGCCATGCTGTCCACTTCACTGTCCCGCACAGGCTTGGTCAGGACCTCGCTCACTCTTGCAGCCCAGCCACCGGCATCTGGGCTTTGCACAGCATCCTCACTGGATGATCTGGGGACCTGGACAATCCCTGAGGAGCCATCTATCAGGGGCCCAGCCCTCACTGATCCCCAAGACAGCACACCACAGTTCCAGGATTAGCCAAGATGCTGGTGTTTTCCTCAGCCCCAGTGAGCACCAGGAGATGCATTCTCATAGCAGGCTGGAGTTCATATCATTTGGGCCCACTTATAGTGGATGCCAAAGGGAACAGAGGAGAAAATGCTGGAAGCACCTTCCTGCTTGTATGTGTCTCACCTTCTTTGCTCCAGGCTGCTGCAGTAAAAATGCTTTTCAGCTGGAAAAACTGTCAAGCTAGTAGGAGGTGTGACACAAGCCACATGCAATACCAAGTCCACCTCAGCTTTCCCCCAGTGACCTCTCCACACGGTCACACCACGTCTCACTGTTCAAGCTGTTTCCTTCTACCTCCTACGGTCTGAGAAGGGAAGAAGAAATAAACAAGCATTTCCACACAGTTCAGAACAGTTCAAAAGAGCAGATGTTAGGCAGGACAGTGAAGTAAGGCAGGAGAGCCATGGCTGAGTTCCTCAAGACAGACAAGCACCCATGGGAAGGGCAGAACACCTCTGTGTAGGTGCTGGGACTTTCCTGGATTGCCCTGGGGCTGTGGGAAGAACCACTCAGGAGTAATCACATAACCTCAAACTGCTGTGTCCCCTGCCCTAACCTAGTTACCCTACATGAGTATTAAAGTACAAAGCCAAGCACTTTAAGATTCATACTCTTCCCACCGTGAGAAGGAGCAATCCCTATGGGATAGCAATCACATCACCTCATGCACTCCTGAAAAGTGCTGAGATACTGCTTTGATAGGTGTGATAGAAGAATGGTCCAGACCACTGAAGACAACGAAAGCAATACCTGGACAGACAGGTTCTCCAAACCAGGCATGTTGCTGTCAGAATCCTCTGGGGAAAAGCAGACCAATGCCTCCTACTGTTTCCCATAGTTGGACACTGCACTCATGAGCACACACCTATTAGAAGCAGCATGTGGCAATCCAAGGCTTGTCCAAGAGAATCCATGGGTGGAGAGCACTTTCCAACATAGACTCAAGATGCTAGAGGAAAGCCCTGAGCCTACCAGCACAGCTTATCTCACCCAAGGATTGGTCACTTGGTGTAGACTGACTGGTGGCTTTTCAGAACAGATGGGTGACAGCAGTGCAGTAAGGGGCAGCAGCTAAGTGTGGCTCCACGGGACCACTGGTCTTGTTCTGAGCCAAACTTTCACCTCCTCCTGCTCGGGACCTGAATTCTTCCAGTCTCCTGCTTGGGGGTGCTGATTATATTAATCTCAGAGATCTCCAGATGAACAGCACTAGCAAAATGCCAGGGATTGCCCAGAACACAGAGAGGAGGCTGGACTTGAAAAGCACCTCTCCAACCCTCATATGAATCACTTTTCCAACATTTTCCCAAACCCAGCCCTTGCCTCTTCCAAGTCCCTCTGTACAGACATACCCTTCTCTGCAGTGTCAGCAGTGCCTGGCCCACTGCTCTCAGCCTTGTCTGACCCACACTCCTCACCATATCTCTGCCACCCAACTGCCCTCCTACCATTTTGCCCTTGTGTTGGTAATGCTATAATCAACCTAGGTCTTGCTGCCTGATTGAAACTGCCAGGCCCACACAATGCACAGGGCAGTCCTGTCTGACACCTCACAGATGATGTGCATGTTCCCCGCCAGATCGGGCTTTGCTTGTCCTCCCACAGCTGTCACAAAGGCAACAGGAAAGCATGAAGCTGTGCCTGGGAAGATTAATTTGTGGCTGGGAGATGCCTTGTTGCAGAGTGACCCTCTGTTTCTTCCATGGGGAATTTTTTCCATCCCTGACCCCTTATCAACAAGCTGGGAGGTGATGTCTGTATCAGAGTAGCAAGTTCTGCTCAGCATCTCTGCCCCTTCCTGCTGGAGGGGGTGCCTGGTCACTCCAGTGCTGGTGCTTCCTTCAGGAAGTGTGTGACTTGAGATGATACCTGCAGCTGGACAAGAAGGAGCAGGGAAGCTCTTGCCTGCTTCAGCTGTTGCTCTGATAGCTGCAGAGAAACTGGCACTGCTCTGAGCACACATTAGCTGGTAACAGTCATATCTGGGTCAGTGGTAGCTGAAGGACAGAGCCCAAAGGTGCTGAGCTTAAAGGTGCTCCTGAGAGGGATTCCTTGACACAGTGCAGCTCCTGGTTAGGCTGCTCAGCCCCGCTTCAGTGCAGCCAGAGCACAGTGCCTGGAAGCTGAGCATATCAGCCAGCAGCACTGTAGCAGTGAGGTGGGCTAGCAATCTCACCTCCCAGCAAAGTACTTCCAACAAGCCAACTCATGGCTTCCCATGCCCTGATCTTGTCCAGCAGAGTTGTTTTTACAACAGAAGAGGGTAGTGGGGGCATTCCCAAGGGATCCTGGGATGGCTGCAATTACTTCCCAGACCATGACAACCCAAGAGAAACCCTGCCATCTGTCCTGATGATGCCTCTTAGTAGAAGAGGTGAAGGAAGAAAGCCAGCTGGCCATTCCCTCAGACACTTAATGCATAAAGCCCAGCCTGTGCTCTTCCCGGTGGCCCATGCTGGCCCTACAAGCAAAGGGGGGACACTTAGCCCTCACCCTGGCAGAGCGGAGCCTGCAAACACTTCAGTGCAGGCCACACTGCAGCCCTAGCTGTGGGGCACCAGAGTGATGACCTATGGTCCCTGGAGAGCTAAACTTCATCACCCACTTGAGGTCACTACTCACCAAGGGCTCACGGTCACAAACTCAAGTGCAGCATCTACAGCAGCAAATAATTCTGTGCAACAGGGGAGCTCAGTCAGCCGAAACAGTTTGTTCTGAACCTCCTACCCCTACCTTGCATGTTGCTCAAGGATGCTACCTTCAGCTAGACTTAGTCAGCTGGACCAAAGCCCTGGACATGCTCAGGGGTCTCAGCTACCCAGAGGACCAGCTGCTGTTTCTGACCACCACATCCTCCTCCACTGCTGGAGAACATCTGGTGCAAGCTCCTAACAGAACTTCTAATTCAGTTACCACCAAAATGAACCCGGTTTGTGCGCACAGAAACTGTGCTGACAACCGACACAGCGCACAGAGAGCGAGGGCAAGTAGGAAGTTTGCCTCAAAACCCCATGACTGCTCAAAAATGCAGAGTCAGCAGAGCTGGGGCCTATGATCCCTCTGCTCCCATTGGTTCTGGAGCAAATATGGCTACACTAGATGGGGCCTAAACTGTTTCCATAAACATTTCATTTCGCAGCTTTAATCACAGCCCCGGGGGGGGATTTTACACACCTGTCACCTTTCATCCAGCTCCCTGTGTCTCTATCCAGCTCCTGGCAGGAAGATCAGAGAGGCCTCGCCCAGCATGCAGACAGCTCTCCTTCCCTAAACATGGGGCAGGCGCTGCTCCCGCTGCCTGCAGTGCTGCTGGGGACCAGGCAGCAAGTCTGAGCGGGAAGGCAGCTGCCTGCCAAGGGCACACCCCTCCAGCTAAAGGGCCACTAGCCTGACAGTCTTGAGATGCTTCTGGGTTGCACCTACCTGTCCTCAGCCAGACAGGATTCCATCTGCTAACAGGGGTTCAAGTGCCATACCACACACCTCTGCGACCACTCATGTGGTAGGTGTGGACCCTGAGAGAGGACAGGGAGCTCGAGTAGGCATTAGCAAAGCACTGAGCAAATGCAGGCTGTGAGTCCCTCAGAGAGACCAACTGCTGCCAGCTCAAGAGAACAGAATTCCCCATTTACCTGTGATTCTGGCTGAAATGGGAAAGCCTGGGTTCAGTGGCTTTGGTCAGGCAAAGAGGAATAGAGTCACTAAGGCTGGAGAAGACCTTTAAGGTCATCGAGTCTAACCATAACCCAACTACCATGACCATTAAACCATATCCTGAAGTGCCATGTCTACACACTTCTTGAACACTTCCAGGGATGGCAACTACCACCTCCCTGGGCAGCCTGTTCCAACACCTCACCAGAGAAAAAATAACAACCAGGAGAGCAGGCACAAGCTGTATGTCCTAGGGAAAGAGCAAGGTCACTACAGTGCCTGCACATCTCTGCCATCCCCAGCCAGACGACCTGAGTCATTCCACAGCTGGGACAGTCAGTCTCACCTCTGTGCCTGGTAAGCTCATGGAGCAGATTCTCCTGGAGGCACTACTGAGACAAATGAGTAGTGAAGAGGTGATTTGGTACCATCAGCACGACTTCACCAAGGGCAAATCCTGCCTGACAAACCTGGTGGCCTTTATGGAAAGGTCACAGCATTAATGGATGAGAAATGAGCAACTGATGGCATTGACCTGTACCTGGGCAGAGCATTCCATGCTGTCCCACACCACATCCTGGTCTCCAAGCTGCTGACACAGGGGTTTGATGGGTGGAACACAGGATGGATTAAGAACTGGCTTGATGGCTGCACCCAAAGAGTGGCTGTCAATGGCTCCATGTCCAAGTGCAGGCCAGTGACAAGTGGAGTCCCTCAGGGATCAGTCCTGGCACCAGGCCTGTTCAACATCTTTGTGGGTGCCATGGACAGAGGCACTGAGTGCAGCCTCAGCAAGTTTTCTGCCCACACCAAGCTGTGTGGTGCAGCAGGCAGGCTGGAGGGCAGGGATCCATCCAGAGGGAGCTGGACAGGCTGCAGAGGTGGGCACAAGCCAACCTCAGGAGGTTCAACAAGACCAAGTGCAAGGTCCTGCAGCTGGGTCGAGGCAATGCCAAGCACAAATCTAGGCTGGGCAGTGAGTGGCTGGAGAACAGCCCTGAGGAGAGGGACTTGGGGGTGCTGGTGGAGGAGAAGCTCAATATGAGCTGTCAGTGTGCTGTGGCAGCCCAGAGAGCAACCAGAGCCTGGGCTGCAGCAAGAGAAGTGTGGCCAGCAGGGTGAGGGAAGTGATCCTCCCCCTCTACTCTGCACCAGTGAGACCCCACCTGGAGTACTGAGTCCAGCTCTGGAACCCCTATTACAAGAGGGATATGGATGTGCTGGAAGGTGTCCAGAGAAGGGCCACAAGGATGAGCAGAGGGCTGGAGAACCTCTCCTATGAGGAGAGACTGAGGAAGTTGGGGCTGTTCTGTCTGGGGAGGAGAAGGCCCTGGGGTGACCTTATTGTGACCTTTCAGTATCTGAAGGGGGAGTACAAGAAAGCTGGGGAGGGACCTTTTAGGCTCTCAGGGAGTGACAAGACTGGGGGGAATGGAACAAAGCCAGAAATGGGTAGGTTCAGACTGGACGTTAGAAGAAGTTCTTCAGCATGAGGGTGGTGAGACCCTGGAATGGGTTGCCCAGGGAGGTGGTTGAAGCCTCATCCCTGGAGGTGTTTAAGGCCAGGCTGGATGAGGCTCTGGGCAGCCTGCTCTAGTGGGAGGTGTCCTTGCCCGTGGCGGGGGGTTGGAACTGGCTGATCCTCTTGGTCCCTTCCAACCCTGACTGATTCTATGATTCTATGACATGAACCACAGCAAGACAGAGAATATCTGCCTGCTCAAAGGCAAGGTGTTCTTGTCCCACCTGTACTTTCATAGCTCTGACAATACTCTTTTCAGCCTTGTCATCTCATCACAAAGAAGCGAAGGTATGAGAAGAAGTGGGTTCTGGTTGCCTCAGAGCCAAGAAACATCCATCCTGAGTGTCTGCAAGGCTGACTTACTGGTGGTCAGCCATGCCAGGGCTCTGTGCTCACCACTGCTATGTCACTGTCACCTATTAAAATTGCTTGGAATGCATGGAAAAGTCCATCAAGAAATGCATGAAGGCAACACATGTTGATTTTAAGGGACATAGCAGGAACTCAACTACCACAATGTCTTTGGCCCACCATATATGTCCATCTGCGTGTTTGTGTCAGGCTGTGTGCATCTACCGGCACGCAGGTTGCTGCACACGCAGGTACACACACATCACCCCACACCTGTCAGACTGCTTGGGAAACAGAAAGCTCAGCAGACAGCACAACGAGACTAAAGCTAGTACACAAAATAACTGCCTCTCCCAGAGCCTCCCCATGTCTTTTCACAACAAAGAAAACCAAGGGCAGAAGAATCAGCCCAAAGCAGCAGCAAAAGCCACAGCAGCAGAGCAGAGAGAGCAACCACAGGCAGAGAAATAAATGGAGCATGAAGTGAGCAGCATATTGCCCTGTACACACTGCCATCAGCATCCTGCCTTGGCACTTTTTGGTCTGTCCTGGCTTCCCAGGTATTGTGAAGGAGTCAGGGATGAGCTCCTGGCATGTCCCTTAGGCACAGCACAGACAGCTAACCTGGCACAGATGGGAAGACAGGGCAGATTTCTTTTCAGGTTTCCGAAAGCCTACTGCATGCCCAGGCAGGGCGATGCAGGTGGTCTGCTGTGCAGAGGGGGCCTCGCCTTTTCTGAAGGAACACTTCACAGGTGCAAGAGCAGGAGGACCACCGTTCTCAGGAAAAAGGATAGAAATGCTAATGATTTCCATGCTCCACGCCTTCTCCAGCACTCCCAAACCAATCGGTTCCTCTGTAGCATCTCCCTCTCCCCAGCACTGAAACAGTTCTTCCAAAAGGTTGTTTTGCCTCAGTCACTCCTAGCGACAGAGCAATGTGTACATGAAAAGGAGATCATAGAGTCATAGAATGGTTTAGGTTGGAAGGGACCTCAAGGATCATCCAGCTCCAACCCCCTGCCATAGGCAGGGACAACTCCCACTAGAGCAGCTTGCTCAAGGCCTCATCCAGCCTGTCCTTGAACGCCTCCAGGGAGGAAGCATCCACGACCTCCCTGGGCAACCTGTGCCAGTGTCTCACTACCCTCACTGTAAAGAACTTCCTCCTAACATCCAGTCTAAATCTCCCCTCTTCCAGCTTAAACCCATTCCCCCTCGTCCTGACATTACCAGACCTTGTCAATAGTCCCTCCCCAGCCTTCCTGTAGGCTCCCTTCAGATACTGGAAAGCCACTCTAAGGTCTCCTCGAAGCCTTCTCTTCTCCAGGCTGCAGAGCCCCAACTCTCTCAGCCTGTCCTCATAGCAGAGCTGCTGCAGCCCTCTGATCATCTTCGTGGCTCTCCTCTGGACCCGCTCCAGCAGTTCCATGTCCTTCTTGTGTTGGGGGCTCCAGAACTGCACACAGTACTCCAGGTGGGGTCTGAGGAGAGCAGAGTAAAGGGGGAGAATCCCCTCCCTTGCCCTGCTGCCCACACTGCTCTTGCTGCAGCCCAGCACAGGGTTGCTGTCTGGGCTGCATGTGCACACTGCAGGCTCATGTTGAGCTTTTCGTCAACCCAGACCCCCAGGTCCTTCTCCTCAGGGCTGCTCTCAGCCATTCACCACCCAGCCTGTATCTGTGCCTGGGATTGTGCTGACCCAGGTGCAGGACCTTACACTTGGCCTTGTTATATGTCATGAGGTTGGCCTGGGCCCACCTCTCCAGCCTGTCCAGGTCCCTCTGGATGGCATCCCTGCCCTCCAGCAAGTCAGCTGTGCCACACAGCTTGGTGTCATCTGCAAACTTACTGAGGGTGCACTCAATTCCTCTGTCCATATCACTGACAAAGATGTTACAGAGCACTGGTCCCAGCACTGACCCCTGAGGAACACCACTTGGCACCGGTCGCCAGGTGGACATTGTGCCCTTGATCACCACTCTCTGCATGCCACCACCCAGCCAATTCCTTATCCAGTGAGTGCTCCACACATCCAGTCTGTGCTTTTCCAGTTTGGTGACCAGGATGTCATGTGGGACAGAGTCGAATGCATTCCTTCGAGGGAGATAAGGAGGTGGAGGGGAGGAATGTTTTCTTCTGCATGTCTGTGCATGACCCAGACCCAAACAGAAGCAGCGTGCAACTGGTGTTGCTTGAGCAGATGACTCTCAAAGTGCCTGAATACAAGTCAAGGTGCAAAAATGATCAGCTAAAAGGCTCATCTGCAGATGGTACTTGTAGAACTCCAGGACACAGCAAGAGGCCATAGCACAACGCGGTCTCAGAGCTCCCTGCATGTGTGTGCACCTGGGTTTTACAGACAGCTCCACTCAGAATTTGGATGATGAAATACCTGGCTCTGAGGCACTCTCAAGAGAAACTCTCATAGGCTGGGCTGGATGATCTTGGAGGTCTCTTCCAACCTGGTGGATTCTATGATTCTCTGATTCTCAACCTCAAAGTACAACAGAGCACGGACACATGAGTGTGGGTGCACACACACATACAGGGAGCTGTCTGATGAATACTCAGTGGTGGGAAGCCCACCACACATTCCTCTTTCCAGATATGAGCAGGGATTGGCCATGCCTTTCCCACAGCACATCGAATGCTGCCTTAGGAAGCAAACACCCTCAGCTCTGTATCACTGAGCCAGCAGTGCCTGAACAGGGAGATATGGGGTATTGGCTGCCAATCAACTGATATACATCCAGCTCCTCTCACCTGCACTTAACCAGTCTTGCTGGTGCAGCTACAATGACAAAACTCCCCACCACAGCAAAATCCACCAGTGGAATCAACACATCAGACAAGCCAAATCAGCTTTGTTTACCCAGCACTTTTATGCTGCTATAGCTGGTAAGGGCTTTGCAGTGAAGCAGTGTAATTAAAATCAAACAAACAAACCAGCCTTTGGCAGCAACATCCTGCACAGCCCAGACTTGACAGCATGAGGATGTTTGATCCAGGGGAACTCTGCAAGGCAGGTCCAAGGGACTATTCCTGTGGCCAGTGAAAATCTCCCATCTCTGGGGTGAAATACATATGTAGAAGGTGCTTTGGCTGAGGTAAATGAGCAAATATACTGTATGCAGCTGGAAATGGAGGAAGACAGAAGCAGAGGAGAGCTGCTGGGACCGATGTATTTGGCCTCTGGCCTGGCGAGTCTCCGAGCTGTGTGCAGATGCAGTTGGTGTCTAACGGTTAGCTTAGAGACAGGAATCTGCCTGCTTTGCACCAATGCCCCAAATATCTGTTAGGACACAAGAGCAGAAGACTCGCTGGACAGCAAGGTGCCAATGTGTGCTAGCATCCTAGAAGCAAACTGTATTCTGGGCTTATCTCCAGCAGTGTGGGCAGCAGCTCAGGCGAGGGGACTTTGATCCTCTGCTCTGCTGAGACCCCATCTGCAGCGCTGTGTCCAGATCTGGAGTCCTTGGTACAAGAAGGACATGGACCTGCTGGAACAGGTCCAAAGGAGGTCATAAAAATTATTAGAGCTGGAACCCCTCTGCTGTCAGGACAGGCTGAGAGAGTTGGATTTGTTCAGCCGGGAGAAGAGATGGCTCCAAGGACAACTTCTGGCAGCCTTTCAGTACTTACAGGGGCTATAAGAAAGCTGGGGACAGACTTTTAGCAGGGCCTGTGGCAACAGGACAAGGGGTGATGGTTTTAAACTAGAAGAGGAGAGATTTAGACTAGACAGAAGGAAAACATTTTTTACAATAAAGGTTGGTGAGACACTGGCACAGTTTCCCCAGAGAGGCAGCAGATGCCCCATCCCTGGAAACATTCAAGGTGAGGCTGGAAGAGGCTCTGAGCAACCTGATCTAGTTGAAGATGTCCCTGCTCACTGCAGAGGGGCTGGACTAGATGAGCTTTAAAGGTCCACTTCTATCCAGACCATCCTACAATTCTGTGAGAGCAGGAGAACCCCTAACACAGCATCCTGTCTCTTGACAGCCTCTGGAAAGAGCAAAGAGGCAAGCACAGAGCTGCTATCCCACAGCAGACATCACCACCACCACCACTCTTCATCTGTTTTTTAATGGCTTCCATTTGCAGATGGCCTAATTGTAATCCCTGCATATTGAAATGAAGATCAAGCAGGGCCAAAAAAGTGAAGATTACAGAGACTTGAATTTCAAAGAGCTAATGCTGAGGTTCCTATTTTAAGTCCAGTTAGATTTAGGGTTGTCAATCAAAGGGTCACATTTGCCTTCAAAGACTGCTGTGCTGTGAGGCATTTCCGGAGGCTAAGCCCTGGCTTAGCTGCCCAGTGCTGTGCTGGGCAGGGAGCTGAGAGACCAATCTCTCTCATCTACCAAACACCCAGCAGCTCAGTGCGCTTCTCTGGGGGATGTAAAAAAGTCTTTGTTGTCCTAAGCTCATTTTCCAAGGGAGGATGCAGCCTCAAAGCAAAGGAGACGTTCTCCAGAAGAGTCTACCTCACCATCTCAGAGCAACTCAGCCACAGCATTGGTCTCTGTATTCCATTTCCATGGTCTCTGCTCTCTGCAGAGGTTTCCTGATCAGTCAGCATAGCTAAGGAGGAGGAGATGGACGAGTCCAAGGTCACTGTACAGGCACACCTGGGAAGGGGGCAGCTCTTCCTGGAGCAGTTGCAGCATCAATAGAGCAGACAGGGTAGGTGTCTCTCCCGTGCTTGTCCTCTGCTCCCATCACTTTGCCAAAGCTCCTACGATTACTTTAAGGAGCTTCCCCAAGGGAATAAGAAGATTAAGGCACAAATAAGAAAACCAGAGGCATGTGGAGTCTGGCCGCAGTGTGGGGGCTGGATCAGGCTCCCACCTGCATGCAGGGACTGCTTTGATGCCTGCAGCATGCAGAAACTCCCATTTTGACTCCTGGGGACCATCTCCTTCAGCAGTTTTAGTATACCTTATGCTCTCACCATGTTATCCTCCTTTGCAGATCTGCACCCAGACAGATGTGTATCTCACCTTGTCTGCCCAGAGCCTGCAAGCTGCTCTCATCAGCAGTGCCCACTCACAGGGAGAAAAGCAGTTTTCAGAGCTGAGTTATGGCACTTCACTCCTTCTCAGAGGAATCTGGGATTATGATTGGATCCAAGGTCTACACACTCGACCACTTTACCACATCCATGATTCCCCATCTGCCTACAAAACCTCAGCCTATGGGGAGCTCTTACTTGCTTTCTGGGTGGTTTCTTCATTTGTGTTATAAGAACATGGAATCATAGAAAAAGAATGTGAAGGAGGAGACCCAGCACAGGCAGGCCAGAGAAGGAAAAACTTTGCAGTGGTCTCTTTGACAGATCTCCTTTTGCATACAACTTTGGCACAGCTGATCACCAAATCTGCCTTGGGAAGCAAGAAATAGCACACACACATCACAGTTGAGAGAAAAGCTTGACAGCCATCAGAGAATACTTCCTTGCATGAGTTGTGATCCACTTAGGAACAACCTGCTCTGAGGACTCCACATTCCAACCCCAAAGTACAGAAGTCAGAAATTTCAGAGGCAGCCAAAGCCTGCCAAGGCAGTGACCACGGGCAGGCCTTTCCAAACTGAGATCAGAGGAGTAAACCAGCTGCAAAGCCCTGGAGGCCAGCTCCTGGTGTCCACTGCAAAGCTTCAACATGGGCAAGGATTTGCAACACGTCCCTGCCAGTATCTGAAATCAGCAGCAAGGGGCACACCCCCAGAGGTAACTGGTGGGGAACCTCCTCACAGGGAAGGCATTTCAGAGCAGATGACAACCCATATTTATGGGAACACAGCATCCACAAGAACACGTCGGCAACTCGCCCAGCTGGCAGAAATGTGGCAGAGAGATGGGATGCCAGCCAGCACCTGCCTCGTCTCTGTGCAACACCACAGCACAACACCTGCTGCATGTCCTCTGCATCCCAGATAGTTTGCAAAGCAAAACATAGCTAGTGTAGAATAACCCAACATTTCTCAGCAGCTTGGGCAAACACTTGATGTGATTGCTGGCCTCTGAAAAAGAAGGGCACACACAGAGGGATTTTTACCGGGTCCTCTGGGAGAGAGCTACCAAAGAACTGATGTCCATAGTATTTTCTTCTCTGAAAGCTGCATCTCTTCCTTCTCACCCTCAAGTCCCTGTGTTATTTGCAAAAGCCTAGTGAAACCCTGGAATCCCACCTGCATGAGCTCTAGGAAACAAACCCACAGCTGCCAGCTTTGCTGCAAAGCCAAATTTCACTCCAGGTGAACTGCTCTGAGGCAGTGTGAGCATACGCAGCCTGGCTGGTGTCTCCATACAGAGCAGGAGCTGGCTGCCTTGGGCTGGATGGGTGGATTCTCTGTAGATGCCACTCTGGTTTATGATCTCAAAAAGGAGAAACACTGTCATTCCAAACCAGAACAACCCTGCATTGTCCTGAGGGAGAACACGTGGGCCCACAGCACTACAGAGGACAGATGGGTTTTGCCCTAGCTTTTTCGCTCTGCAGTGCTGCTGGAGTAACTTCTTCCTGGAAAAGAACATAAAGATCACTGAGACCTAACACTACCAAGTGCTAAGCAATGTCCCTCAGCACCACATCTACACCTTTGCTCAGCTCCTGCATCTCCAGCCCACTCCCCACCTCCCAGGCATTGCCTCTCACCCCTGTGTGTGAGGCAGGGGAGTACTTTGCCCCCTTCTCCTCAAATGTGCAAATGAATGATTATCTCAAACAACCCCAAACAAACCCTCACAAACTTTCCCCTAAGTGTTTCCAATTGTTATTTGAATGATTAGTCTCTCCCCCACTCTCCTTTGCACTCTGTTTCAAGAGTGAAAGGCAATGAGGCCAAGCTCCCAATCATTTTCTAGCTTCAGATCATCATGGGAGCAGCTTTTACACAGCACAATTGTGCTTAAAGAAAATGAAGAGCAACGGAGAGAAAGTAGTGAGCTTTGCTCTGGGCAGGCTGGACTCTGCTAAGTTACAGTGCACAGTCCTTAGTCCACATGAAGCCCTGCTAAACTGAATGAACCTAGGCTTAGTGAAAGGCCAGGTAAAAGAAGATGCAGAAATGAAGCTGCCAAAATATGTCCCCACGGGAGGTGTGACAGACACTGCCCAGATTTTCATGGGATGACAGCTAATTTAAAGCAGAGCTGATGCAAGAAGATTTCAAGGGGACCTCCTGATTCTAGTGTGTACCTTTAGCGTGGCTTCAGGAGACAGAATGTGCCGAGAAGAAAAATGGGATTAAATGAAAGGAAATCCCCCTCGGTGAGCGTCTTCCCTGAAGGATGAAATCAGCAAGCATCTACTGAAATGGAACCATTATGGTGTAGGGTCCTGTGCCATTTGAGAGGCTGAGCTCCTGCTGCAGCATCTCTTGCAGCAGGGACACAAACAGGCTCCCTTTTTTCCACACAGACACCCATGCCTCCATCCCTGAAGAGCAAGGGCTGCACAGCACCCAAGCCCACCTGCTCACTCCATGGCCCAGCTGGATGCACCGCAGAGTCCCAGTGAGTGTGGCAGCAGGCCAAACACTCCTGCTTCAAAGTCAAGCCCAGCAAACAGCTTGTCAGTTGGGTTTTTATTACACTTGTCTCTGGTGTGGTGAATTCCAGGTGGGGACTGTAACAATAGCTGGGGCCAGGATCACCTCGCTCATGATAAAGTTCAGGTACAACATGTAACCCATAAAGATGAAACCTCTGGAGTTTCACCCTGAAATCAGAGGGTCATCCTGAGTCACCAGGGTTTGCATAGCACAAGGTGTGACAACTGGCAGCTTTTCATAGAATCATAGAATCAACNTCCCCTTGTTCTGTTGCTGCTTGCCTGGCAGAAGAGCCCAACCCCACCTGGCTACAGCCTCCCTTCAGGTAGCTGTAGACAGCAATGAGGTCTGCCCTGAGCCTCCTCTTCTGCAGGCTGCACACTCCCAGCTCCCTCAGCCTCTCCTCATAGGGTTTGTGTTCCAGGCCTTTCACCAGCTTTGTCACCCTTCTCTGGACATGTTCCAGCACCTCCACATCTTCTGTCACCTTTGGGGAGCAGGTGGATTTTCAGCTGAGTGCTGAACCAACAAGGTTTAGTCCTGTTAGCAGCTGGCTTGTCTGCTGAAATCAGAGTGAGGCATTGGCTACAAAGAGGGCAAGTTGCAGAGCTCTGTCTACCAGATGGAGCTCAGCAACCCAGCCTTTCCAAATCCAGCCCCTCTTCACATCATCCCACAGGCTGGAAGGCAAAAAGAACAAGGGAAGAGGACATATACAACAGAATATCGTGGGCTGGGGCTCAAGAGGAAAAGTCCAGCAGCAGTGCACTCCAGTGGGTAGGGCAACAAAAGGGCTGGGTCATTACTTCATCTGCCAGCTGCCTGCTGCGTGTCTCTGGGGAAGGCCACGTCACTTCCCCACTTCGTTTTCCCAGTCTATGGAAGTATAGAGAAGTCAGGATTTACAAACTGAAGGAAAGAAGTACTCTAAGTAAAGCAGGCTTACTCGGGCCCAACTGCTGTTTGCTGCATTCAGAAAAGGGCTGTTTTCTGGTCACACCTCCCACATGCCTCTGAAGATCAAAGGTGTATGCTGGTCTGTCAGGCCTGGTGAAGTTACACCACTAAAGTGCACAGCAGATCAGAGAGCAGCATCCAAATACCATGGAGAGCTAAAACTTCCTCCACACTATACCAACAAGGAGATGACAAATGAGAAACCATATATCCTGAGTGTTTGGGACTGCTGGCAGGTGTCCATCAGACACTGACCCTCAGGATTAACATCCCTTGAGGATTTTCAACAGCAGAGGCAGAGTCTGGCACAGCAAATCAGTCACCAGCACCACTCAGGTTTGGCCCTGTGGTGGAGATAGTAGCAGGAATACTAGTAGCCAGGTGCATACCTCGGGAGGAAGGTACACAGAGGAGACACTCAGATCCCTCCCTTCCTAAGACAGGTATTGCCTGGATCTCTCAGGGCACAGATCCACCAAGCCCAACACTACTTGCACTGACATACCCTCAAAAAACCCTGCAAATGTGCCCCTGCCCTGCTAGAGTGACAGGCTGGGAAAAGGAGCAGGGAGCGTGGGGAGAGCCTGAAGGCAGCCCGAAGCAAGCCTATGCTTAAGCGGTGTAGCCAAAATGGATCGACAGGCACCAAAATGGAAGGGTCCCCTCAGAAGGCCACACAGCAGAAACCTGTGGGAAGAACTGGAATGTGCAGACGAGCAGCTCTCCCCAAGACATGATCTGAACCAACCCAAAGCAGCCCCAGCCAGATGCACCATCTGCTCAGACTGTTCCACAAGAACATCCTGGTCAACGGCGTCAAAACCAGCAGGCAAACCAGGGAGCCTTAATACAGAACATATCCCCAAGCCAGCTGGCAGGAAGGGATCATGGCAAACCTTCAAAAGGGCTGTTACAGGACCATGCCTCCTGCTTGAGACAGACTGGAATTTATCAATGGCATCATATATGCAGAGGTGGGACTGCTGCTGTAGAGGGAAAGGAAGGGCAGGGCGGACGTTCGTCAGACAGCAGCTGACAAACCATCCAACAAAGGAGACAGCTGCCACGAGACAGAAGAGGAGAGATCCAATTGTAGTGCTCTAACAGAACAACCCAGCAGGAAGGGAGCCCTGACAGCAGAGACGGGTTCACAAGTATCACTGGTACCCTTACGAGCCAAGGGTCAGTCCCTCGGATCATGAGGCTAGCAATGAGCTCATTTCACACTTCCAAAGCTCACCTACTTGGTGTGATCCCCAGAGAGCTCCCACAAGATTCAAGATGTGGCTGGTATGAACATTTTTGAGAGTTTGTAGCAGACAAGAGAACTCCTTCCTGGTCCTGTGTCCTGGATGCCATTTAAAATCCAGCTGAACAGAGACTTGTACCATCTTATCTAGACCATGCTTGTCCCAAGATGATCCCTGAGATCCCCTCCAACCTGGTATTCTATGCTTCTGTGTCACACAAAGTGAGCTAGTGTGCTGGAGTACTGACTAGAGCAAACCAGGGCAGTCAGGGGCAGGCCAGCACTGCACACTCCTCTAAGCCTCACCTCCCTGCATGCTGCAGCAAGCACAGGTTTGGACTACCAGACCTTCTGGCAACAACATGCACAGCAGCCCTCCAGTCTCTAGCGAATGTAACCTGGAAGAGATTGCTAGATTGCTCTTGTCCCTTACTCCCAGGAGCTGATGTTGATTGTGACTTTGTTCCAGACAGCTGCCACTTCCCTTGGCTGCCTGTCAGCCAACAGTTCACAGGTGCTTGAGGTCCAGAAGAAAGAAGAGCAGAACGTTCTCCTTCTTCATAATCCCAGCATGTGGGGAGGGAAGACAGAGCAGGTGATGTTCTCTCTGTGCCCCAGCTCCTCCATGTGTTTCACACACCGATGCCTGAGCTAAAGGGGTGGGCAGAGAAAGCTGTATTGTAAACTCAGCTTCTCTCCTTAAGGATTTCAAAAGGGGAGAGGCATTCACAGGGAAGATGAGTATGATCCCTCTCTATGGGATGGCTATATCAGCAACAACACAGGGAGCGTCTGAGGCAGGCAGCCTGGGACACTGGCTGGGCATGTTGCTGGTATCTCACAAGTAAGATGACTCAATGCAAGAAAAACAAACAAACAAACAAACAAAGGCTGGAGGCCAACCAAAGGCTAATTAGAGCCACACAACATTTGCCAAAAAGGCTCCCCACTGAGCTACAGCTTCTCCTGGCAAAGAGAGCTGTCTGTCTGTCGGGACAAATTACATCCCAGAATAGCCCTCAAGCAGCAGAGGGGCAAGAGGGGCACCTGGGCATGCCCTTCATGCCACATCAGGAGCACCCTGTAGGGCCAGAGCCCCTTTCTTTACGACTCCCTGAAGACAAGGTCATGCTGTGAAAACATAGTGATGCTGCAGGAACGTGAGGGGAAGCCTCTTCTGGCACCCTGCACTGGCAGAAATGCCAACACCTTACAGCTCTTCCCGGAGAAGCTGGAGTGCCCCCAGCTGTTGCGCTGCGGCCGGGGGCCACGGGTCCAGCTCAGCGCCAGCAAGCACACAACCGCTCAGAGGGCTCCACTGCACAGCTTCACGCTTGCTTGTTCAGTTGATCTCATTGATACACAGCCACAAGGCAGGCCCTGGGAACTCAGCGTGTTCGCTCTTTGCCATGCTTCACAAACACCTGGTTCCAGCTGCATTGAAAGGGAATAACTTGGCAAAGTCCCTAAAAGGGGCTGTATTTCAAGACACAGCAAGAAAGAAGGATGGTTTGTGCAGTGATGCTGACAGTAAAATGATGAACTTAATTATGACTTCAGCAATGGTGACACATTTGTGATGATTAAGTTCAAGATCTGCAGGTAAGAGGACAGGGGTAAACTGCTGGGTTCCCTGGAATCCCCTTTTTCCTCTTCCCTCCTCTCCTCAGGAAATAATCCCACTGTAAGCCTAACTCTCTTCCTCAGCCTGTCTGTCTTCCTCCAGTAACATTTGGCTCCTCTAGCTAAATTTAACAAAGGACCACAGAAGAAAAAACAACTATGATGAAATGAAGTTCCTGCATATTCTGTGACCATGGGCACCTGGGCCAAGGTGAGAGATCCTGTAACAGGAGTTCAGCTTTTGCTGGGATGCAGAAGAACATAGTACAGACATGAAAGAGACCAGGGGGCATCAAGTTCACCATTCCCAGAGAAGATTGCTAGGTGGCAAGCATGGAAGAAGGCTTTTTCCTAAAGGCTTATAGTACATTACAAAGGATATTAAAGATAGCTCCGTGCCACCCCTCTTGCACTGGCTGCTTTTGTGACACGAGTGACAAAAAGGCAGCATATTACTTCCCCATGATCTGCACACAGTGCTGCATACACACAAGAAGCAGCCTTCTGCTGCCACAGCAAACTTTGCCTTACCTCTAGTCCAGAGCTCAGAGCGGGTTCAAATGGATTCCAACCACTTTGAACTGCTAGAACAACTCCCTCACCTTGCACCCACCTCTGGGTCAGGGGGCAAAAGTGACTCCTTTCCAAATCTACCCTACTCCCTGAACTTAGAGTTTTCATATGGAGATCATACTTACCCTAACAAGCTGGAGCGGACAGCTGCCGTCTAGACCTGCATTACTATGTCAGACAAAATCCACTAGATATTTAGATCCTGAAATTCTCTTTGCAACCTCTGCTAGTGTGCTGGCAGTCTTACCAGAATGAGCAGAGTGAGCAAAATGCTTGTTGCAAGGAACCTGTGGAGGTCTTTAGCCAAATCTCCTTGAAGCACAACTACTGCCTCAAAAGCCAGTGGTTGTGGGAAGTTTCCAGATCTTCCTTGGCCACCTCCTGACCAGACCAAACAAGACTACCTTCCCCAGGTCCAGTACCACGGTGGCAGTTCCCTACTGGACCTCCTCCATGCTCTCACAACCCTCCTCACCTTGGGATGCCAGAATTGGATGTTACTGCACTCGCCACTGGCACAAATCGAGTCTTGTCCGTCGCCTGGCACTCGACATTTTTGGAGCACAGCAGCAGCCTGGGGGCTGGGGACTCTCACACAGGCAATTTCTACCCAGCAGGCAGGAGCACAGCAAAGGTGCTGCAGTGAAACAGTGGTCAGTCTAGGGTGGAGAGAGAGTTTTTAACAACTTGTAACGAAGAGAAAGATGATTGTTGAGCACTGCTCCATCACCTGGTGATGAGCAAAGCAGGAAGGTCCAGGATGTCAGCCCCACTCTCGCTGCTGCAATGGGATCCACTACAAATACTGGCTGATATCTTCCTGTCCTCCTCAGGGACTTACACACCATCATGGAGCCTCTCCAGCCTTGGGAACCTTAGGGAGTGGCTCAGTTTGGAAGAGGAGCAGGAAACTGATTCAGACCAGAAGCTTTCAAGATCACTTCCTCCTCGAGCTGAATGCTGTGCAAATAACTTTATTGATACAACAAAGAGGCAGACAGGGCTAGAGTAAACCAGTCAGCTGCTCTCCCCTTGCGGGCAAACGTCACAAAGCCTTTTCCTGGGAAACACAACACAGAAAGGATAAAAGCAGGCCTTTGAGTCAGGACCCAAACCATAGGTCCTTTCCCTTATTCCACAATGTGGTGGTTTGGGTGTTAGCTGCCCCCTCCCCACTTTGTAAAACACCCAGACTAGACTCAGCTGGCTCTGGAAATTTATCGCTAGCACAATGTACAAGCAGATAGTTACAGTGTATACAGTTATAGACAAGGTAAAAGGGAATACAGAAACACAGCAGCCCTCCCAGAAACCTGAGTACCCAGGAGGGGCTCCCAACCACCCTTCCACCTTTTCCCACCCCTCTACCTTACCCCAGACATTGCCTCGTGCCCCAAGGAAGAAGGGAGGGTGGGCCAGGGGCTTAGGAAGCAGGTGGATTAATCAGAGAGACGGAAGGTGAGGTTAGTGAGAGAAATGCCCAGAGCTCAGGCAGTGCTTGAACTCCCTGATCTATGTTTGGATTCTTGTTCTTATACATCTCAGCAAGCCTATGACTGAAGTAGACCTCACCTTTGTTTCTCTTTCACAGCCTGTAATCTAGTTCTTCTCACCAACATTCTAGCTAGCTTCCAACTAGCACACACGGCCCCCAGCTCATGCCTCTTTCTCACTGATGTGCGCTTGCCTGGCCTGAAAGGGAAAGCCAAAAGCAAGTCTCCTGCTCAATGCAGGACTGGGCTTGCCAAGAGACCCGATGGAAGCTGTGCTGCTCATGAGCACTGCACATGCCCACCCCTATGAGACGGATCTGGATCCAGAAGGGATGACCATCTGTCTGAAGCCTTAGAGGTCTGGAGGGTTTCAGACACACCTATACAATATCTCACTTGCTGACAATTTCCAGGCAGCCTCTTGCTAAGTACACAGATTTATTAGACCTCCCTTTCAGGTGACTTAACTCTCAGACACCACTGTTTAGATGGTAGATGTTCAAGTTGCTTCTTGGAGCTCAATTCTTCCAACTCCTTTCTTTTACTAAAAGCCAATGGAATAACTGAATATATAAAACCAAAACAGTCATCATAACAAAGGAACTTTTCCTAGAAGACAATAAAAAACCCAGAAAATAGGAAGGGTTTTTGGAGAGATGAGTGTGTCAGCAGAGCTGTGAGGAGACACTGAAGGAAACCACACACTCTGGCACTGGCAGTACCTACTAAACACAACCCACATGACAGCCAACAGGAATTTGTGACAGCTTCTCCTGGCTGCCCTTTAGATTACATTTACCAGCAGAAGAGTTTCCAAAAAAACATTACATGCTTTTGGCAGCACAGAGAATACTGAGGACTAGCTGAGGAAAAGCAGCAGAAGAGCATGACTAGAACCTTCATGTACCCATCTGACCCAAGTCCAGAGGGTACAAAGTCATCCAGGAGAGATGGGAATAAGAAAGGCCAGAAACTGAAGGAGCTTGGGATTCCACAGCCTGTGACATGCCTAGAATGGAGGCTGTAACCACAGCAGGCAAAACCACAGAGTAACAGAATCATCAAGGCTGTTAAAGAACTTCGAGACCATCGAGTCCAACCATAACCCAACTACCATGATCATTAAACCATATCCTGATGTGCCACACTTACACACTTCTTGAACACCTCCAGAGATGGCAGCTCCACTACCTCCCTGTTCCAACACCTTGCCACTCTCTCAGTAAAGTGTTTCCTGATGTCCAGTCTAAGCTTCCCCTGGCACAGCTTAAACCCATTTTCTTGTGTCCTACCACTAGCTACCTGGGAGAAGAGACCAACGTTGGCCTCACTCCAATCCCCATTCAGGTAGCTGAAGAGTGCAACAAGATCTCCCCTTAGCCTTCTCTTCTGCAGACTAAACAACCCCATCTCCCTCAGCCACTCCACATACAACGTGCCCTCCAAACCCCTCACCACCCTCCTTGCTCTTCTCTGGACACACTTCAGGACCTCAGTATCTTCCCTATCCTGTGGTGCCCAGAACTGAAGACAGTACTCAGGCTGTGGCCTCACCAGCACTGAGTACAGGGGCGCAATCACTTCCCTGCTCATGCTGGGGACACTGCTTTTGATAGAGGCCAGGATGCTGTTGGCCTTCTTGACCACTACCACATCATTCCCTGTCATCCTGGGCTTATTGTTCTCTACAAGAAAGAAGAGATGGTAGGCCGTGGGACAAGCACACATACTGTGCAAAGAGAAGGCTGTTCACTTTGTGGAGTCCAACTCCAGGACTCAAGGGCCTGCCTTTTGCTCCATAAGAAGCAGTATCAGTGTCTCTGAGGAAAAGCTGCGATGCCGTGACAGGACACTGCGATCTGTTGATCCTCTGCCCAGCAGAGGCATATTCAATCCTGCACTGCCTTGGTACAGCTTTGCTAGTCTGTCACCCACAGTCACTGCTACCCTGCCTCTGCAGCCTCTGCAGCAGTCTCGTACTCCAGCCACCACACTGCTGGTCTCTGTCATGCCCAAGGGTGAGCAAGGTCTCCATTCTTGTCAAGGTGAAGCCAGGGCTCTTCGCGGGCAGCTGTGGGAGGCAGCTCAGCCCTACCTGCCCAATCTGGGCTGTTTGAGTTTCAAGCACTGACAGGTAGGGACTTGAAGTTTTGCCCATGCTTTCCATAATGAAAGCCCCCGGAGGATCTGTTTACACTGACATCTAGGGTCAAGCCTGAGGGTTGACTCCACCCAGCTTAAGCCTACCTCAGAGCTTGTACTGAAGCCATCTGCTCTGTCCTTCCTGATCCTCCAGATGAGCTCTTCAAGGAATCAGTCTAGTTTCTCCTTTGGGGCTTGTCTCTAATTAAGGGTGTCAGAAGTGGGCTCTGCTCAAGACGAGGCTGTGGGTTTGGTGTTGGCCAACTGCTTGAGCTTGCATCCTGCAAGTGAACAGTTTGATCTCAGGGACACAGCACGGAGGTGTGAGACTGGCAAGTTGGTTTCTTCGCAGGTCCTGAAGCCTGGCAGAGCTGTGCCAGAAAGCCTCCAAGAGCAAAACTAGGGGAGGCGGCAGAGCAGACAGCCAGCAGAGCAGTCAAGCTTCCTCTCTTTCCCTGCTACGCCCTGAAACCACAGCCCTAACAACCTCTGTGCTAGTCAGCCAGGGGCATTTTAGAGCCCACCCAAAGCAAGGGCCACCTTCTGAACCTTCTCCAGCACATGTCTCTTGTGAAACAAATGCACTTAGAAAGTCACTAGCCACAACCTCAGAGCTCTCACTCCCGGTAACTGCTCTTCGAATTCCTTATTACTCACCAGTTAGGGATGAGCATTTCTTTAAATGCCTGGGCTCCTACTATTCATTGCCCTACTTTTATCCATAGGCACTTCGGGTGGTACAGCTGTCAAATGAGCTTGCTGGGGTTCAGACAGCTCAGCAGCTCTGGGGACAAGACACCCCTGCTCTCAGGCAGCCCTGGCGGCCCACATACCACACCTCTGAAAGGGGCTGGAGGGAAGGAAACAGAGTAACTCAGCCAGGGTACCAAAGCTGCCTGCATTTTTGGTTTGTATGTCATTTTTCAGAGCTGACCTCTAATTACAGTTTCAGGCTGCACATCTTTGGGATTTTTACTTTATGCAGCAATGGGCACCAGCCTCTAGTGGGTCTGGTCCTACCACTTTGCTCAGAAGTGCTCCTTTGTGCCTGTGTGTAAGCCTGGTGATTGTTTTGTCTATAATTGCAAGGGCGCAGAAGCTAAGGCTGTGCTAAGAAATTTTTACTGGAGTTTAGAGATCATCAAATAATCCCCAGAAGCCAATAAAATGGCTTCCTCCTACACCAAAACTAGCTCCTTCAGAGTCCTGCTCAACTGGATCCTGAATTCATCAGGTGAACTGCTTCCTGACATGCTCCATAAAACAAGGCACACTGCAGAGGATAGCGCTGCCCCTTCTGTTTTCCAGGGCTTAAGAAAATAAACCAACCTCCAAAAGAGAAAAAGCCTTTTTAGTTTGCTAGGAAAAAGGAGCACTGCTGCACATGAGCTAGCGTTTGCTAGGTCACCTCCAGCAGCGTACATAAGAACTTGCATGATGCTCCTGACAGCCTGCGACTCCTCGGCCTTTCTGCACATGTGATTTGTGTCTACCCATGTCAGCCGACATTATCCTCTCTGCCTACTGACCTTGGGAACAGCAACCATTTTGCATGGATCCTGGAGGCACAGCACCTTTGCTTCAGCCCTCTGCAGGTCCCTTCCATCACCACCCCACGACCGCTGAAGAGTGCACAGAAGCAATAAGCAGCCCCACGTGATCAAAAGTCAGTGCTGGGAAGGCAGAAGGAAGACACCTTGTGTATTCCTGCAAACGGCTGTGCCCCACGAGAGGAAGTCACAACGAAAAGTGACCATCCAAGAGGAACTATGTTCATCCCTGCAAACTGTAATCCTGCATCACGTTCACAACCCTTGGGAACTCATCAAGCTGTCAGCATCTGGAGAGATAGACCAGTAACATTCACTGGCCCTATCCAGAGAGGATGTAAATACCCATAGTCTACAATGTCCTTGAAGACTTTTGTTTCCACCCCCTTTCTGACACCCATAAGTAGCCTAAACTACATTTACTGTCACTTGCCAATTCCACATTGCTCTCCCAGTTGCAATGGAGGCAGCAGGTTTCTAGCCAGCATCAGCTCCTTGCTCTGCGGTGACTGGATTCAGCTGTGCCATGTCTGTGAAGAACTTCATACAGACTATGTTTCTCTGTGCTAAAAGATCCAGAGATATTTCTCACTCCAGAAACATTACACTTCTCTTAAACTGTGCTAAGCTCCCCCAGAAAGAAGGGCAAATACATCTGGAGAGGAAAGAATGATAGTGCTTGTCACCTCTTTCAAAACCTACTCACTAAGCTTCCATCACACAATCTCCTATTAATGCCTTCCAGCATCACTCTAAATGATGGCTCCACACCAAAATGGACATAAGAAGCTTCTGCAGCAGATTAAGGGACTTGACCACCAACATAAATCAGCCAAGCAGTATGCCAACCAAATAAGCTGTGCAGAACAGCAAGGCTAAAAACCACCCTAAACTTAAAAGTAGTTAAAAACCACCATCTTATAGAATCATAGTCAGGGTTGGAAGGGACCATGAGGATCAGCCAGTTCCAACCCCCCTGCCATTCCCAGGGACACCCTACCCTAGAGCAGGCTGCACACAGCCTCATCCAGCCTGGCCTTAAACACCTCCAGGGATGGGGCCTCAGCCACCTCCCTGGGCAACCCGTTCCAGCCTCTCACTGCTCTCATGCTGAACAACTTCTTCCTCATGGCCAGTCTGAATCTCCTCACCTCCAGCTTTGCTCCCCCCAGTCCTGGCACTCCATGACAGCCTTAAAAGTCCCTCCCCAGCTTTCCAGATACTGGAAGGCCATAAGAAGATCACCTGGGAGCCTCCTCTTCTCCAGACTGCACAGCCCCAACTCTTTCAGTCTGTGCTCACAGCAGAGCTGCTGCAGCCCTCTGAGCATCCTCGTGGCCCTTCTTGGACATGCTCCAGCATCTCCACATCCCTCTTGATAAAGGGGCTCCAGAACTGAATGCACTACTTCAGGTGGGGTCTCATTGGTGCAGAGTAGAGGGGGAGAATCACCTCCCTGGCCCTGCTGGCCACACTTCTCCTGACGCAGCCCAGGCTCTGGTTGGCTTTCTGGGCTGCAAGTGCTCACTGCTGGCTCCTGTTAAGCTTCTCCTCCACCAGCACCCCCAAAGTCCCTCTCCTCAGGGCTGCTCTCCAGCCACTCACTGCCCAGCCTGGATTTGTGCTTGGGATTGTCTCGACCCAGCTACAGGACACTGCACTTGGTCTTGTTGAATCTCCTGAGGTTGGCTTGTGCCCACCTCTGCTGCCTGCCCAGGTCCCTCTGGATGGTATCCCTGCCCTCCACCCTGTCTGCTGCACCACACAGCTTGGTGTCATCAGCAAACTTCACGAGAGTGCACTCAATGCTTCTGTTCATGGCATCAACAAAGACATTGAACAAGACTATCTTTTATAGTACACAATAGACCAAGTCCTCAGAACGATCCTTTTTGGTGACATTAAAACAAATCTGGGCTACAAAGTATAGCTCGAAGTCTCCTCCTTGGAGAATGAACGAGTCTAGAGTGGGAGCATGGCACAATTAAATCATGATCCACAAGTATCTGTTACTGTGACCATGTCTCAGGTTGTCCACAGACACCTCCAGGAAACACATCTGTGCAATATGAGGTATCTCTTTCAAAGGGTCAAGCCCAGTATTTACACAAAACAACCAAAATGAGTGCTGGGGCTCAGTAAAGGGAATTGGTCTCTGTCTGTAAAATACTCCTCTTTTTGACTTAGAAAAACTCAGTCTTTATCAAGAGTGGCCATCAAATATACGCTGTCCTTGGTTAAAGGGATTGCACAAACATGCCCCTGACTCCACAGGAGCTTTTTTCCCCACCTAAACCTTGATAGTTTGCAACGGGAATGCAAACCTGAGGTAGCTTATGAAAGCAGGCATTTTCTACAGCATTTCACAAATGCATGGGAGCAAAGTTCAGAGCCTGATTATGTACATGTTCATCTGATAAAAACAGAACCTGTGTCCTGTCAACAAACTTGGAGCACCACTGCCAGGGGTACAGCCTGGGAGTTACCCTGGCCAGGCACTGTGTGTTGGAAAAAACATGCTCTAAAGCACACACACTTTAAAAAGCTTTCAGCCTTCGTCAGGATTGTGTTCAAGGGATCCAGCACTTTCTCTGAAGAAAATGTACTTTAATGAGGACGCCTGTAAGTCAGTTAGGAACTAATAAAAGGAGCTTGCAGAGGAGGACCAGTGATACGCACATCGCTGTCACAAAGATAGGACAAAGCCTGTGATGAAGTCAGCCCCATAATTAGGATAACTTTCAAGCACCAAAAGCATTAGAGAAATAAACCACAAGAGGCCTCCCTGGAAGCACCATGAACTGCTTCCTGAAATGGCACAGGCAGATGTTTTTTTTAAATCCATCTGCAAAAAAAACCCCAAACCTGTAAGTGCTTCAGAGAGTTATTCTCACCTCCCTGGAATCACTGCCACAAACACCCGTGACCAAATGATGGTGCCTCTAACCTCACCAGACTGAGGGCCCTGCCACTGTCACTGACAACAGACCACAGGCTGAATGGCAGGAGGTGAGGCACTTTGCAATGATACATAAGTTTAGACATACCTTTACTGGAGCCCAAATCATTCAAATACCATTCAAAAATCATTCAAATCAGGAAGGTTGGAAAAGACCTTGAAGGTCATCGAGTCCAACCGTCAACTCGCTACCAGGAAGACTAAACTATATCCTGAAGTGCAACAGCCACACGCTTCTTCAACTCCCCCAGGCATGGTGACAGGAAAACATCACACAGTGGTGCTGACATGAGGGGCAGAGATAGGCTGAT
>WAAF01005617.1:0-17148 GCA_013400475.1 Tricholaema leucomelas
CTTAAGTGTGGGAGGGTGGGTAACACCCAAATCATCACAGTCATTCCTTCAGCTTGGCAGATCCTTATGTTCGTATGCAACAGTAGTTCAGCTCTCAGTTTTGCTTCAGCCCTGGTCTGCACATGGTCATCTGGGAGAAAACTATTGCCTGAAGGCTAGGGTTTTTGCCCACCAGTAGACAAAAAGCACTTGTTAGTGCTACTGACATGTCTGGTCAGCCAAAGTATGCATCCAAAATTTACCTGCCACTGTGGTTTAGCTGCAGTGTCAAGACACAAACTTCTTTTTGAGCCACCTACTCAACCAAGTGGTACTGCCTGTCAAACTCACACTTTTCATTTACTGATGAGTGTAATTGTGAAAGCAGCTGCACACATTTTGTTTTCCTTAGAATAAGCACAAGTTAGCCAGGTGTGGAATTTCAGGGGGAAAATTAGTCTCCAGTGTGCTACATTAACAGAAATGCTTCTCACCATTGTTTATGTCTTGGTATGCAAGAACAAGCAAGGTATTTTCTAGACATGTCTTGAAATGTGATTGGTTCTACCAATCTAAAAATATTCCTTTATTTATTTCACATTTTCCTTTTCATGTGTCCTGGTTGATATACTGTACTGTGCAAGTGCTACTGCTTTTCTGCATTTTGTCATGCCTTACTTCTTAATCAGAAATAGAACTCACAACCACACTCAGGGAATAGAATCTGATTCTTCCATTCCCCTTCTGTAAAGAATGTGCTGTGTGTTGGTGTCTACCAAATTTACTTTGGCCACTTCCCCATATGCTGACACAATCAAATAGAAAACATAAGATGATAAGTAACATATATTTTCCACTTAAAAATGCAATGTTCATAACAGTCCTTGGCAGCATCTGCCCTCATTTTTCTAAATAGTTGTTTAAAACAGAGTCATTTGCTGTCACTATGGCCATATATTTATCGTTGCCCAAACTGCTTCAAGAGACTGAGACTTTAATGATTTTCGTAAAAAGCCATACTTCCTTCACTTTCACTGACCCCTTGATTAACATATGCAAATTTTGTCCTTGAGGATATATCTGATAAATGAGATTTAATTTTTTGTGAAGTGTCCTGTGTCTGCAGGCAGGAATGGTTTGAAGAATGCAACTCTCCTCCTTCTATCGTTCTCTTTCCATGTGATTTTCACTGCAGTAACGAGAAGATGGTGCATCAAAAACGATCAATGGACCTAATTATCACAGGATCAAAGGATATCAGGAGTTAGAAGGGACCCAAGGAGATCGTTGAGTCCAACTTCCCTGCCAGAGCAGGACAATACTATCTAAAATAGATCACAGAGGAACACATCCATACAGGCCTTGAAAGTCTCCAGAGCAGAAGACCCCACAACCTCTCTGGGAAGCCTATTCCAGTACTCTGTGACCCTCACAGTAAAGAAGTTTCCCCTTGTGTTGAGGTGGAACTTCTTTTGCTGCAACTTACACCCATTGCTCCTTGTCCTGTCACAGAGAGCAAGTGAGAAGAGCCTGTCCCACTTCTCCTGGCCAGCCTTCAGATACTTATAAACATTTAACAAATCTCCACTTAGTCTTCTCTTCTCCAGACTAAACAGCCCCAGGTCCCTCAGCATCTCCTCATAAGCCATGCCCTCCAGTCCCTTATCATTGTCCTCTAATCATTGTTCACATGTTGTACATAACAGAATCTTCTGACATATTACTAAATGAAAGGTTGACGCCTTTTGTCTCACAGTTGAGAATAGTATTTTCTAAATTCTCCACAGGAATATTACAGGTTTTGGTTCACTTATCTTCATCTGTATGAGGCAGAGGTTGGTACTTCTATGAAGAGAGTATGAGATTAAAAGTCAGTTACTGATCACAGTCCCCATTTAGAAGGAATTGAGCTGCTGTCATATCTTCATGATAAATAAGAGATTAATGGTCTGAATACTTAACGCTTTCTCTTCCTTCCATTACTAGGAGAACCAGAATGGTTTCTACTTGTTTCAGGGTTGATGCAGTGATGCTGTCTGCTGCTTCATAATGCTTGTAAATCTGCTTCCCCTAAAAAACATGAACGTTCATAATGATTAAAAAAACCCCAACCAAACAAACAAAAAAGGAAATTGAAAATATGAATCTGCAGTATTCTTTTGTTCTGTAGCAGCATAAAATAAACTAGAAACCACCTTTCCTACCACTCTCAAGTCTAGTTTTCTGGCTGTATAGCCTTGCAAGTTGTGATCTCAAGAAAACAAAATGCAGTTTTTGTTATCTCATAGGAAAACTTCTATGTTTCATGAGCATTTCAATGCCATAACATTGTTAGAAATGTTTTGATAAGAAGTATGTACAAAAGCAACTATCAAAACTATAACACCTAAACTCATACACCGTCTGATACATCACACCAGTATGCCACTGGAGACAGAGCATGTGACTCTTTTCATTTTTTATGTCTTCTATCTTAAATAATTATTCTCATCCGTTTAGCCTCTTTCACTCACCAGCCTTTATGATCCTCAAGTCACTCTTTCATCACTGATACACAGCACTAATTGTGATTTTGTGTTCCATAAGTCACACCAGTACTTTAGAAATTCTGCTGGCCTTGAAAAACATGCAATATTGTCAATGAGTCCATAGCACATTACAATGTTATCTGTGCTCTTTGTGTGACTGTTATAACCACTCCAAAAGGAATAAATCTACTATATGACCCAGGACCAATGTGTTGAACTCCTGTTGATGTCACTGTTATCTAAATGACCCTCAAATTTCTCTTAGTGCCTACTTTTGCGCAACTGGATTGACTCTATGCAACTTTCTTTGAGGAATAAACCAGGATGTCAGGAACTGATTGTGTTGCATACAAAAGGCAGCTATCTCTAAATATTGTTTATCTATTTCTGTAGAGACTTCAGAGGAATTTTAAATCATTTACATCAATCCCTTTCCTTAGTTTTCAATTTCTTCACAGAATGTCACACTTTCAAAATGCTGTTTTCAGCAAATAGTCTGACGTTAATTGCTTCTACTACCCTTAGAAGTACTATCATATCACAATGATCCCCTGCAGTGGCCACTATATGTTCCATTTTACTCTTCTCCCATGTAATCAATGTGGTTCAAAAGTGTTACTGATAGCTATAGGGAAGTAAAATTGCCTTTCATGGAAGCTGTTTGATATCTCATGGCATCAACAGCCAACATGTACAACACATGTAGAAGAAAAGACTATGGGACATTTTTAGAGAAAACAGAACTACTTTTTCTTTAAGGATCTCTGACAGGTATCCCAATGATATTCTTCCACCAGAAGGGCTTGTATTATCCTTGGGAATGTAAGCAAGAGAAGAAATGTCTTTTCAACTGCAAGTAACAGAGGTGAAACAGTTTATTTTTCCAAATTCTACTATGTCTATGTTTAGGTTTTTTAAAAAGCTGGAGAAAGTGTGGAAAAAGGCAACACAAATTATTTAGGAGGAATATAAATGTGGCAATCTTCAAACTCAGGTTGCATAATTCACCAAAAGTGACTTGATGGTACAGCTTATGCAGTCCCAATGATTGGAAAAACTAAATGGTGAAGAGGTTTTTCATCTAGTAGAGAAGAGAACAAGAAAAAAAAAGTGACTTAAAGTCACAGACTGATCAGGTAAATTTGAAAATTAGGGCCATTTAGTTTTCCTTTTTAAGAGTGAGGTTGTTGAACTCTTAGGCAGGGGTTCTCAAACTTTTTAAACAGGGGGCCGGTTCACTGTACCTCAGACACTGTTGGGGAACAGACTATAGTTTTCAGGGGAATGGACTATAGTTTTGTTCCAGCTCAGTAGTGTTGGGGGCTGGACTATTTGGTTCCAGCCCAGTCCTGGAGAGTGCTTGGGGGCTGCGGAGGCCAGCAAGCAGATTAAGTGGCAAGAAGACCATATTTGGCCTGTGGGATGTAGTTTGAGGACCCCTGTCTTAGGACCGTAGGTGAATTGTCCATGTGTTACTGTGTGCATAATTAAAACTTACTAGAAAATACAGCTTGACCAAACACGAAGTATGCTCCAACTTAGCCCAATACTGAGCTAAGTAAATGAAATTTAAGTTCTAATGGTCCCTTCTGGCCTCATTCTCTAAACTCTGAGTGCTAGTCAACAAACCATTTTTCCTGAGTAACAACTTCAGTATCTTACCAAAATATAAGAACTTCAGATTTTCATTACCCTCTAGAAAAGATATTTGTCTGACATAGGAATCACTGTTGGCATGCTACAGAATTTTCATAGCTGTTCAAGAGACAGAGTCAGAATGTGAGAACATGTCTCTTCCAAGAAAGAAAATGAAAAACACTTGACACTTGAAAATTGCAAGAAGATGATCTGAATGCCATTAGGGGATGTAGTCTTATATTTTGCGTTGCAGGATCCAAATATGCAACCCAAGAACACACTTGTGTTATGTCTTTTTTAGGAAACTGAATATAGATCCCTCGGGCACTATTTTCGTAGACAATCTTATGCAAAACAGGAACAGAGGGTGGTAAAATTGAAGCAAAACTTTCTACGATAGAGCCTCTCTAAACAGTTTTTTTTTTCAACTGATAGAAGAAAAAGGCTGTCCACTTCTAACTTCCAATACAAAATCTGATAGGTTTGTAGTTTCAGCCTGCTTGGTTAGGCCATTTTCTTTCCCATTGAGAAATGCTCATAAAACTTAGTGGCTTATTTGAAAATTAGTGTGGAAAACACCGAACATCTGTTTTCTATTTTCTGACAGGCTATGTAAAGATGTGTTTCTGCAAAGTGGATTGCAAAACTCATGATCTCAACTTGAGCCATTTTATTCTGATCATATTTGTGTAGGTAAGCATAAGTCTGAGAGAGGACTAATTTTCTTTTGCAATGATCTTGTTTTCAGTTAGCCTTTGGGGGACTTCCCCTATGTATCAACACTGCTTTTTCCCTAACATGTCAAAATGAATGATTGCATTAAAAAGAAAACTTAGGGATGCAAATTCAGAGGACAAATGAGCTTGAAAAGCCCTACTGTAAAGCAGGACTAAGGAGAACATCTCCATGGATGTCTCACTGCCTAATAAGGAGAGCTCCTCATTTTGAATAGAAATCCTCAGTTTGGAATACCAAGACTTTTAAATGTCATTAGTGTCATTTATGTCATCAATGTCATTCATATGACATTGATGATGGGACAGAGTGTCTGCTCAGAAGTTTGCTGATATGAAACTGGGAACCTTGGCTGATATGCCCAAAGGGAGTGCAGCCATTCAGCAGTACTTGATAGACTGGAATCTGGGCAAAGAGGAACCTAATGAGGTTTAACAAGGATAAGTGCAGAGTCCTGCACCTGGGAAAGAACAATAAAATGGAGAAAGGTGTCCTGATGAACAAGAAGTTACCCATGGGACAGCAATGTGCCCTTGTGGCCAGGAAGGCAAATGGAATCTTGGGTTGCATTAAGAAGAGTGTGTCCAGCAGATCAAAGGAAATTCTCTGCTCTGCCCTGGTAAGGCTCCACCTGGAATATTACATGCAGTTCTGTGATCCCCAGTTCAAGAGGAACAGAAATATTCTCAAAGGAGTCCAACAGAAGCTACAAGGATGACTGAGGAGTTGAAGCATGTGCCTTATGACAAAAAAGCTGAGAAATCTGTGACTTTTTAGTCTGGAGAGGAGAAGACTGAGAGGGCATCTAATAAATGTGTATAGATACATGAGGGCTGAGTGTCAGGAAGGAAGAGACAATCTCTTCTCACTTGCACCCTGTGATAGGACAAGGGGCAATGGATGTAAACTACAGCACAGAAAGTTTCACCTCACCATGAGGAAGAACTTCTTGTCAGGGTCACAGAGCATTGGAACAGGCTTCCCAGAGAAGTTGTGGGGTCTCATCCTCTGGAGACTTTCAAGACCCATCAGGATATGTTCATGTGTGACCTACACTAGATGATATGGACCTGCTCTGGCAGAGGGATTGGACTCTAAGATCTCCAGAGATTCCTTCCAACCCATAACATCTCATGATCCTGTGATCTTGTGATTAACCTTTTCTCCTAAATTTTCCCACTTTTCTCTCACTAGGTTACTCCGTACTTTCAAACTCATGAGTTCAGGCCTGCCTACTTCAAATCACATAACAAAGAAAAAGATCCAGTTCTGCATCTAACTGGCTTGGATTGTGTTTGCTTTCTTTCCTTACTTGCTTGCTTTCTTCCCCTTTTTATCTTTCTTTCATCATCTCACAGCTCTGGGCTTTCAGAATGATCATACTTTTCTGGTGTTGAATATCTTTCACAGCTGTGAAGTACAGCAGCTAATGTTTATTTAAGAAAAAAAAAAGTAGAAAAAGGAAAACCCGAGTCTCTTAGAAGGAGTCTTCAGAAATCACTTGGTTACAGGTGTTTGGAGTATGCTAAATGCTGTGATTATCAGTAAAATCAGAAATTCTGGTGCTGTTCAGGAGTTTCTTTTGTGCAATTTGATTTGAATCTTTCTGGGAGATTCCTGTGTAGTCTCAGATCTGACATAACATTATTTGTCATTATACAGCTTGTTTCTATGAACATATCCAAAAGCCTTAACTTATTCTATATGTCTGTGTACTCCCCAGCTTTGTCAAGGCTTTGAAGACAAGCCTGGATGAAATCAATACTTGACTTTTGGGGTGTCATCTTCCATTTCCATTTACTGAATTTTCTCTGAATGCTCTGAATGTTTGCCTGGGAAGACACTTGTGATGGTTTGGGTGTTACCCGCCTCCCCCTTTCCCCCCCCAACTTTGGAAATCACCCAGAGTAGACTCAACCGACTCTGGAAATCTGGATGAAGCTTATATTTACAGCTTAACACAATATACAAGTAGATATTTACAATATACACAGTTACATACAGAAATATACAAGGTAAAAGGTAATGCGAAAACACAACACCCCTCCCAGAAACCTGAGTCCCCAGGAGGGGCTCCCAACCACCCTTCCACCTTCTCCCACTCCCTTACCTTACCCCAGAAATTGCCTTGTGCCCAACGAATAATGGAGGGTCGGTCAGGGGGGTTACAAAGCAAAGTGGATTAATCAGAGAGATGGCGGGTGAGGTTAGAGATAAATGCATTCCATAGCCCAGACAAAGAGCGACTTCCTTATCTATGTTTGGATTCTTGCTCTTATACCTCTCAGCAAACCTATGAGTGAAGTAGACATCACCATTGTTTCTCTTTCACAGCCTGTAATCTAGTTCTCACCAAAACATTCTAGCTATCTTCAAATTAGCACAACACTGGTTAGTGTTGAAGAAGGCATACACAGCAGGGGTTTAACTCTGTGGAGTATTCAAATTCTTCTTAGAATGGAAGTCTTAAAGCAGATTTTAAAATGTCTGTGAAACCATTCTGTGTGCCTGAAGAATTGGGTTTGATTTATCCTTCTCTCACATCATATTTGTGTGACATTTAGCAAAAGTATCACCCTTATTTATTTAAATCTTATTTTACTGGAACATTACCCACACTTTTATTTTGTTTTAAGCAGATATTCTTTGCTTTTTGTGGTGACTTTAGGTCAGTGTTGTGGAAAGATATTTCTGAATAGAGTGTTTATGGTATAATTTATTGTTGTTTACAGCCTTAACTAAGATTCGTTTGTATGTTGCTAATGTTCATTTGTCTTTTAAGTGTATCCTTTCTGTGCAATAACTGTGTGACTGAGGAACTAGGGTTGGACTTGGAATTTAAGTGACTGAAGAGGCAGACTTTATGTAAAGATATGATTATAATGACTTGCCAGGAGCTGCTAGGTCACCAGAGTGCCTTGCATTGTAGTTCAGATGACAATTTTAAGAGCTAAACTAGGGATTTTTAAACAAAATTTGAGATTTAAGACTTTCACCCAAGGCAGTACAGAATGATCTTTTAAGGCAATACACAGTTCAAATCACTGTAGTGAAAGTGCATAAATCCAATTCCTGTTTATTTTTTGAATACTAAATAATATTACTATTATAAAAGTACAAATCAAGTCCACCCCTGCAGCAATAAAATGGACTTGGTTTTGTTAGTAAGACTGCTACTTCTGCTAAAGAAGGATATAAGTATAGAGGATGTGATGACATCTCAGTGATGAATGCTTCAAGCCATGACTGGAAAGAGTAGCTGTATCTCTGATTCTCTTACAAGTGTTGAATCCATGGAAAGACATGGTCATCTGGTACACTTGTGGATCTATCCGCAAATATGAGAGAAAAAGAAGATTTCCTGTGTTATCCATTATCCCTTCTTTTATTCACTGTCTTACTAGCTGGAGTGATCTAATTCACCTTAAAGTTTTTGTAAACACATAAAGTTTTCATAGTGATCTTTTAGAATGAGATCATCATAGTGCAAATGTTGTGCAAAATTTTCCTTGTCATAAAACATAACATAAAATGTAGATAATTTCAGAGCAGGCAAGCAATTAAAGAAAAAATATGGTGAGCTATTTTTAAAGATCTGGGGTTTAGTTCTCACTTTCTCCTCTTCTGTTTTAGCAGCCAGGACTGGAAGGTAGCAATTTCCATGCTGGTTTCAATGGTGTGCTTTAATACAGCTGGCAATTTAATTTAACTGCAGTTATTGTCTGCTTACCAGTATTTACAGTTGTGCAGCTAAGATCACTGCCTTAAACCTTTTTTTTTTTTTTAATCTGTATTGTTCTGCTACTTTCTTAGTTACCTTTTTCTCACTTTTAAGTCTTGCACTGAGATATAATTACTTGAATAAAAGAAATTTCTATGAATTTGTTTCCGTAAATTGCAAATAAGTTATGTGCAGTGTTACCAGACAAAAGGTCAGCATGTCAATTTGTTTCCCTAGTAGAGTATTTGTTAGAGATTGGACAATGTTCCCCTGTGAGGGGCTGGCTGTTGTAACTCTTTTCTTTCATTCTAAGTAGCCTTATCTAATAGATAAGGCTGATTAAGGAACGCAATTAAAACACCTGTCAAAAATTCCTATGAATATTCTGTGAATGACTAACCTTTGCAGTAACTGATCAAATAGGAGAGCACACACAATTGTTTTGAGAGATCAGTGGCTCAGACTGACAATCCTCCTTTAAAATGTCTTCAATCTATTACTTTGTTGTTATCTTCTGAAAGTTTGGAGTCACTGGAAGGAGACTGGCCGTGTGAATGAGGAATTCAGGATCAGACTCTATAGAGAGCAGGGGGCAGATGTTGCTGGGTTGGAGGGAAGAAGGGCTCTGCAGTGGGACCTCGACCACCTGGACAGATGGGCAGAGTCCAACGGGATGGTGTTCAATAAGTCCAAGTGCCAGGTGCTGCACTTTGGCCACAACAACCCCATGCAGAGATACAGGCTGGGGTCAGAGTGGCTGGAGAGCAGCCAAACAGAAAGGGATTTGGGGGTGCTGACTGATACCCACCTGAACATGAGCCAGCAGTGTGCCCAGGTGGCCAGGAGAGCCAATGGTGTCCTGGCCTGCATCAAGAATGGTGTGGCCAGCAGGAGAAGGGAGGTCGTTCTGCCCCTGTACTCTGCACTGGTTAGGCCACACCTTGAGTACTGTGTCCAGTTCTGGGCCCCTCAATTTAAGAAGGACATTGAGATGCTTGAACGTGTCCAGAGAAGGGCAACGAGGCTGGTGAGAGGCCTCGATCACAAGCCCTATNTGCCATGGTCTAGCCTTGAGCTCTATGGTAACGAGTTGGACTTGATGATCTATGAGGTCTCTTCCAACCTTGGTGATACTGTGATACTGTGTGAGATAGAAAATGATTTTGCTTTCAGCTGATTAAAATATCTTTGAGTGCAAGGACTGGGTTGAGAGGATACGAGTTTAGAAAGAATAGATTTACTGTTCAGGCACAGGAATGGGATTCAATTGCCCATTTTGCCACTCTACACCTCAGTTTCTGAGCTCTCCTGCTGTTGAAGAGATAATACCACATATTCATCCCTACATTTAGCACATGCACGTATCTTGCCACGAACAGCGTGCTGCTGATCTCACTTTTCAACAG
Source organism: Tricholaema leucomelas (assembly GCA_013400475.1). Lineage (NCBI taxonomy): Eukaryota > Metazoa > Chordata > Aves > Piciformes > Lybiidae > Tricholaema lacrymosa > Tricholaema leucomelas. The sequence continues at coordinate 10,008 of WAAF01005617.1, forward strand.
AATGTGCTCAAATAAAACAAGTGACAACACTGATATCAGTAATAGTGGGGAATGAGGCTAGCAGACCTAATGAGGAACAACACTGTGGGAGGTCAAGAATGCCTCCAACAGCTGGCCTCTTTGCTCTGCACCAGCAAGAGTTGGGAAGAAACATTGGAGGAGAGTGCTACTTGGAAAGCTACCAAGGCAAGTAATCAGTGTCTGTGGCTCAGCATGGGCTGATACAGTTTTGATTCAAATATGTGCAAATTGAGCACTTGGCTCTTTAGCCTTGAAGATACTTCCCCTCCTGGTCCATGTTACCTCCTGTGCTAAGCTATATCATCAAAACCCCAGTGCCAAGGCAGAAAGCATGTGCAGATCACGTACAGCTGAACACAATCATGGTGTTTCTGCTGTTTAAATGCTTTCTAAATTTTATTCCAAATTAAAATATATAACATTTTCACAGAAATCTTTCTGTTGTTTCTCTCCCCCCCTCAGCGATTTAGCATGGAGATGCTTCCTTTGTTTTATGAACCAACCAGATGCCGATACAGAATTACAGTATTAATTTACATGATAGTTGGATAGTAGCAGCCTGTATCATTGACAATCTTTTCTTTGCACCTTGTGTTGTGAGCTAGGAGTCCTTCAGAGCAGATAAAAGGGCAAAAATTATTCCAGCAGTGGAGCAGATCCTAGTTGGAGTGCTTTAAAAACCTTGTTTCACTCTGAGTGACAACTGATAAAAGTGCTTTTTAGTGCCCCAGAAGCCTGACATTGTCAAAGGTCTAAAGGACAGTGCTGTGTTACAGACTCAAGCAAGTACTGCTGTAATAAGAAAGACTCAAGGCTTCATCCAACTCTCTTTGTCTTTCCTGTTCTGGTGAATATTTCATGTTTTTTTCTCCATGATATTACTCTGTCCTTATTGTTTCACTAATTAAAATTCTAATCACTCTGACAGCCAGAGCTAGGGGGAAAAAAAAAATCAGTCTTCCATGCTGGAAAAGGTAATTTCAAGGTGTTTTAGCTGCCAAAGAAATGAATGGAAATTAGACAAAGAGACTGGTTGTCAGAAGGAAATGAGTCAGCTGTTCTGCCCCCTTCTACTATAGTTAAGTATTAAACTTATAAAGGATAAAGCATATAGGATAAAATAGCTTTCATCCTGCACATCAGTGCCATATATTTAGAGATAATATAACCTGATCTACCTTTCTGAGTGTGGGAGGGGTTTGTCTGTGTTTGTTGGCATCAAAATAATTTACTTACCTTATAGTAAATGTAATGTCAAACATTGAACTTGGTGTGTGATTGTTGATTGTACATATTACTTGTTTCTGTGAACTGTGATTTGGAATATTAATTTTAAAAGTATGGGAGCCTGCAAATACATATTTAAATAATAGAAAAGAAAAAAATCTTGATACAATGTTGTGGATTTTATGCTGCAGGTATTGCAATGTTAGAATTTATAACATGTAAAATGTTACACTAGCTACTTTTTTTCAGACATTTTCCTGGCCTGGTAGAGATAATTTTTATTCTTCAAAGTGTATACTTTCATAATGCAGTTTAATACTACACAGTTGCATTAGGAAAGAAAAACATGGTGGTCTCTATCATACTAATATATAGTCTGAACAGACTTCATATACTTGCTCACAAAGAAGCATATAGATACATAGTGTATGTGTGTATATGTGTATGTTTGCCCTCTGGGATCTGCTCCAGATATATCTTACAAGGGTAAATGTATTGTCTGAGACTTTGAAGCAATTTTTTTAGACGAAATATTGCATTGACTTCTATCTATCACTCAAACTAAATAAAAATCTTACTGATTATATCTCACAGATGTTTCCTTCTGCCTTTCACTCCTACGATGGTTTCTTTATTTGTGTGAGACTTCAATGCAAAAGTGGCTTCCAGTCTTATCATTTCCCTCCAGGAAGAGATATTAAATCACTGAGGGAAAGCATTGCAGCTATAACCACTTTTTAAAAAAAAAAAAAAATCATAAGACCACTGTCCAGATCCAGATATTTTTACTTCAACAGTTCATTCAACCACATGAAACTTTTACTGCATGTTTGAGTATCTTCTTAATCAAAAAGTAAGACTCAATGAATGCATAATGTACAAGGGCACTGAGAAAGGAAATGATCTTCATTCTGCGCAACAATCTCTTTAATTTCCAAAGTTCTTTTATTTTCAATGAAATTTAAAAAAAAAATTAAAAAAGGGAAAATAAGGAAAAATATGTAAAATCCTTCATTCTTTACTTGAAAATTACTTAAAGTTAAAAAAAAAAAAAGGCAACAAGAATAAAAGCAAAAAACTCTTGATTTTTTAAATTGAGAACCATGCATGAAAGTTTTATTTTCTGATTCATGTATGATGAGTAAAAAGTTTAATTTCCACTATAATAATAAATCAAGCATAATCACTATTGAGCTGTAGTCAACTGATTCACCCCGATACTAAAATTTCAACTTCTAACAATAAATTGTTCCTTGTTTGCCTTTGAAATAAAATTATAAATCACATCTAAATAGCTGGGTATTTTGTTTGTGTTGGGTTTGTTTGTTTTGTTGTTGTTTGAATTATGCAAGAATAAGTGTTAAGAGAATAATTGTTTACCAGCATTATCTCCTTGACAATTTCAGCAATGTGATGTGGATTGTATGGAAGATTGGTGTCAAATACAAAATTTTAATGCAATAGACTAGATTCTCAGACAGTGTAAATCTAACACTGATGGAGTTTCAGATATTGTCTTATGGATACCAAGAATACATGTTAAACTTTAAAATATAGTATTTGGAAAAAAAAATTGTGAGAGCTGGTTTGTCCCATAAATGGAGGGCTTAGACTTTCTGAATTCTTAATTCAGAAAAGTGGTAAAATAGCCAAGGCAAGTTTTAGAGAAAACTGTTAAGATTAAATTTGGAGATAAATNGAGGCCCTTAAGGGTCTTGAGATTCTAGGGAGGTCTTGAAGTCACCTTTCCCAGACTGCTGTTCTGAGCTGATTCATAACCCAGGACAGGTCTTGTGTTGGAAACCTCAAGACTGAAGTTTTCACCTTCTCTCTGCCTTGAAGCTCAGCCTGAGTCTCATTATCTTTGTATGTGTGCTTAAACTGAGGTGTTATAGAGCATTCTGGGTAGGGCTTCTCACTCCCCTTCAGGTGGAAACCTTCCACCTTAGTATAAAATAAATGAAATAAAAATAAAGAGGAAATTAATTTCAGTAGTGGTGACTTGGTCCACAGCCTAATGAGTATTTAATTATTTATACACAAGAAGAGAACAGCTACACCAAGGCTGAAAGCCTTCCTCTTGCATAACATCATAGTCTCTTGAAACAGAAGGATCTAAATGCCTTTAGCCAGAGGTAGGACTGAATCCATCCAGGACAAATATTCTAATCACTGAACTATTAAGTAAAAGTAAGATGCCACTGCTTCCTTTTCTTGGAAACTGTAATTTCATTGCTCTTGCTTTTCTTGTGAACTGTAGAAAAATAATGTCTCCTTATAAGTGAAATAAAACATGAGCATGAAGTAGTCTGAAAGAAGCTGAAACAGAGGAGTAGATTTCTTTTTTGTAAGATAAAAAACAAAGGAAAAATAGTACACAAGCTGTACTGGTTTTGCTCCAGGCAGAATGTGGAATTTACCTTAAAGGAGTAAAATAACAACACTTACACATAATTTGGAAATTATATGAAAATAAGATTTGCAAAAGCAGGTTGAAATACAAAATGTATTAAGAGGAAGAGAATACATATGACCATGCAAAGGCTCAGTCTCCCCACAGAACAAAGTTAAGAATGCTCTGGCAAGTGAAGGAGAAGAGAAAGAGTAAGAGAGAGAGAACTGGAAGGTCAGGTTGTTATATAGAGAAAACACAGGATAAGGAATGTGATAACAAATTACGATATCCTGTACCTTCCCCCTGCTACTTCCTATTCTATTGGAGCAGTTTTCTTCTCCATGATTTTACAACTACTCTGTGACCTACAACTTGTTCTTTATTTGAATGCATAGAATTTGTATTCTTTTTTTGTCCTTGTATTTAGCTGGCCATCTTAAAAAGCTATTGTTTTCACAACCGTAGACAGGGTTACTTCTCTATCTATATTCTGATAAAAAGGGACAGTTGCTTAACAGATATGCAAAATTTGCCTTTTGCATGTCATCTGTATATTTGTATCAGTATTTCAAAAGATTGAGAGAGAAATCTGTATGTTTGTGTCAGTTGTGAGGATTTTGGCAGTGTTTCAAGCAGCAGTTTCTGAATTCTCCTTCCCTTAATTTCCTCTTTCAGCAGCCAACAGAATGGGTTGACACAAGGAGAATGCCTGCCAAAGAACTTTAACAGGAGGCTGTTTTTTTAATTAACAGGGGCCAAAGAAGGTGATAACCCCAAGGGTAGAGAGGATAAATTAACATGGAAAAGCAGTTCCACTCTTCCGTACGTCCCAAAAGGCCATTCCTATTAGTGGTGTCTGTACTGATTGAACCTTTTCCATGTCTTTTTATTGATTCCCTTGTCAAAGTCTAACAAAACCACTGCTGGCCGTCAGTTGTTTGCTCACGGTGGCAGCATACAGCTTGAAACAGCTTTCCTGTTAAACATCCAGCATAGCAAGGTCTGTCATTGTGGTTAGCATTTCCCAGTAATTATTAACTTAGTTATATCTAGGACAAAACTCAATGAAATTAAAGCCTACTGAAATAAAAGAAGTTCAGTCCACAGTTTTTTTCCAAATAACTATTTAATCCTGTTAACTCTTTGCCTATCTCAGAGTAAAATGTTTTAATTATTAAGCTTTTTTAAAGTGAGATTTCAGAGAAGATAATCATGTTTGCTGATTCAGAAAGGATTTTGCCATTTAGCATATCTGGCACTTCTGGAAAGTATTTATGAAAAATAATATCCTGTGAATAAATATTTAAAGTTTCTCTTCCTGGGATGAAAATTAATAATAAATAAAGCTTGTAAGAGCTTGAGGAAAAACCTGCCTAGCAAGCAAATACAAATAAGTTTTAAAAGAAATCTAATAAATAAATAAAAAGCTGACACCTTTATATGTGCCTGATCCAAATTCAGCTAATGTCAGAAGGTGGAGGACTACTCTTTACAATGGCTCAGGGAACACTTTTAAATATTTATGCTGCATGATTGACTCCAAATAATGAAGACTGTAATTCAACAATATTTGAACAGCTTTATAGAGAAGTACTCAACATTTGCCTTCTTGCTTCTTAAAGCCATAGAAAAAGATTGACATTATTTCTAAGGGGAGTACTATTTCTATTTTTCTCTCCAGACTTGGGGTCTAAATGATGATGTTCATTTTGTTAACTAATTTATTCAAAGAAAGTGTGATTATCCCATTCCACTTGAAAGACTGTCATCTTCAGTCCTTCAGATATGTTACATATATGAGTATACAGACACTGTCTTTGGAAAACCATGCAAGGCTTCCATTGACTTCAGTGGCAATCACACTTTTTTAGAAAACAAACTTGGCCTCCATACTGCATCCTTTTTTTTTTTTTCCCCAGTTCTTTTCATTAAAACAACGCAATACATGTTTCTGAAGATTGGAGATTGATTGTTGTTCATTTGTACTCATTGCTTCCAGTATTTATGCAGTACACTTCACTAGGAGTGTGCATCAGTGCCAAAACAAATTTCCAGTCTGTGCCCAAATAACCACTTACAGATCCAGTGAAATGATTGGAGAAAAAGTGAGAATGGGAGAAAAGTCAGTGGGCTTTCTGGGGGAAAAAAAAAAACAGTATTCATAAAATCATATACATACATCTGTACAATGAGACAGATGCAACATATTTGAATGCTTTAATGTAATTATGCAACAACTGCAACTTCCCCCCCCACCCCCCCAATTAATGAGAAATGTGATGATGATGTTAAAAAGTCAGTCCTTCAAATGTCTTAAAATATTATGCCACTCACAAATAATTTAGTCCTTAAATTTGCTTTGCAAACTGCAGATATGCAGTGTACAGTGAGGAAGATCTGTGATCTGTTTATTTTGCTTGCTGATCATAGTTTCTGTTTGGTTTCTCACATTATACTAGTTGGCAGTGTTCTCTTTTTTTTTTTTTTCTTTAAAAAGAAGTGGAAAGAACAAAACTTGTAGATGGTGGTAGACCATGGATAATTCTTTTTTTTTTTTCAGATTGCTGCTGTGTGTAAAATAGTTAATGGCATGATGTACTGTATTTTCAGGAATCAGAAAGAAAGGCAACTTTGTACATTCATGGTTTGCTGTTTACCAGGCTTGCATACGCAAATGTTTTCACAGGAAAACTATGTTGTGCAAAAACACTGTTTCATATCAAAATATATTCACAAACAGCTGTGGTTTTGGAGAATTACAGTCTTTTGTACTACTGAAAACAGGAGCTGAGCCATCCTTAGACATCTTCAGTTCATTTCCTGAAGCAGCATAAGATAGACAGCTATTGTTAAATTTTCATTATTTGTAATTCATCCTCAGTATTATTCTTTGGAAATCAACCTTCTTAAATAGTGTCAAATACTGCCAACTTTCATCAAATTGACTATTATGCCAACACTGTTAGTATTACCATTATTTATACTGTGGTTTGGAAAGCATAACTAGGAAATGGTCTAAGAGCTCTTTTTTAGATCACACAGTTGACTAAGTGTGCTTTTAAAGACAGTGTAATTTGCTTGCTCTTTTTGAAGGAATTTTCACAGAACAACTAGGTTACACAATTTTGTAACAAAGGCTGTTCCTTTTGTTGTTGTTGGCATTTCTTGGTTTTGTTTTTTTTGGTTGGTTGGTTGGTTGGTTTGCTTGGTTTTAGAATAAATGGTACTTGATGTTAAACAACAAAGAGCTTTGGTAACAGAGAAGCCTAGTGAAGCAGAAGAAATTGTAAACCTCAGCATCCATTATACAATGGAACTGTAAGAATTCATAGTTACTGCTTGGGGGTTTGGTTTGGTTTTGTTTGTTTTATGTTTGTTTTGCTTTTTTTTCTTTTAAAGTCTTTTCTAGCTGAAAAAAACATGTGTATCTGAGTTCCCTGTCTTGCTGTTTGTCGTGCAGGGGGATCCTGCCACCTACGCCAGTTTGTGGCAAAGGGG
>WAAF01005619.1:0-114953 GCA_013400475.1 Tricholaema leucomelas
AATACAGTAGCACTGATATGCACCTGTGTTTCACGTTGTTAAATCTGTGCTTATATCTTTGAATGAAACTGTTTGTTCTGTAGGGATAAAACCACGGAAGAGGAAGCCTTTTGGGTTATCAGGAATAATGAAAAAGGAAAAAGATACTGAATCTATGTAAGTATATTTCCATCTTGAAGCTTTGTCATGTATAAACACTAGTAAAATTACAGGGATAAACTTTAGATGATGTTTAAGGAACTTGTAACAGAAGTTTAGAGGAATGCTGTGAGTATGAAAACGTAACATCTACTTAAAAGTTTTAAAATAAGTATTTTAAGGAAGCAATGTAAATGTAATATAGTAGTCTTACTTGTCATTTTCTCCTGTGCACAGCTGAGTAGTTGTCCTTTTTTCCACATTTAACACTCTAGGAAGTGTGATCCTTCTGTGTACCCCTAATGAAATAATAGCTCCATACTCAGAAGAGATACTGGATGCCTGTGTTTGCAGAATTGAAGCTTCAGTTACTCTTTTATTAGAAGAAACTTTTGTGTACAATACTGAAGGACAGGAAAAGCTTTGAAAGTATTTCAGTATATCATGTGCACACTCATTTCTGGAAGACTACTGTTACGCATAACAGATGTCCCTTTGCTGTATTCATTTGCGTGTGTTCTTTCTCCCAAGGGTTAAAATTTCCCAGAAAGTGAGTTAGACTAAAAATTCCTAGATGGAGGGGTTGCAGTCTATGTGTTAGTAGTTATGTTTGCTGCAATTTTTTTTCATAATTTCTAGATATATTTTCTCAGTGAAAGCATTTAAAAGAAAATAGCTTGCTACTTTAACAGACTTAGCAATGTAGAAATATTCTGAGAGGCAGCATCTGCCTACAAACTTAAAAAAATTACTTTTACAAAATATTTTTGCCTGCCTTAGTTCTCAATGTAGTTCTGAAAAAGTAACAGCCTGAGAATTGCAGGTGCTAACTTTGCACGTACAAAATGCCTCAGTTCCCTGTAAACTCAACACCTTTTCTCTTTATCATGGTGTGTTTAGGACTCCAACCTGCTGGGGCTTTAAGTCATTCCTCTGTTTCTATTCTTTCTGTTATTTAGTCTTTCACCCACACTCTTCTCTGTACTTTATTAATCTGGTTAATTGGTAAGACAAATGTTGAATACAGTGTGAATTTGGTCTGCATTAATGTCAGAATGTGATTTTGTTACAAAGTAATACTTTGTCTGATACAGACTTAGTTTAAATTTGTATAATAGTCCTGTCTTAGACAGCTTTAGTGTCCCTTTTTGAAAGTATTCTGTTTTCTCTGTTTACTACACTTTCCTTATGATGAAAGCAGTATCAGCAGCAAAAAAATCTGTTTATCATTTGCCTTTTGTGTCTGCATTTGCTTTATTTCAAGGCAGTGATTTTCTATAGTGTTGAGTGCTATTATATGATTGAATTCTGTAGCTACCATTTTTCCTTGTCCAGCAAAATAATTATTTTGCCACTATGTAGGTTATTAATCTAGCTAGTCTTATGCCAAATGTTAGAAGCCTCCTTGCAGGCCAGGCATCTTCTTCCATCTATTCTTTGGTAGAATAAAACATAATCTGGAAACAGCAAAGGTTTAGGCCTCTTGATAGTAGTTTTCTGAATCCGGTAAACACCTGGAAGTTCGAAATTAACTCTTCCCAGTTGGATCCTTACTCAGATATCAGGTTTTTCTTTTGACCTGTATCAAAACCAAAATTTTCTTGGGCACTGAGAGCTAAAAACTGGCTTCTGCATGATGTGGAACACTTCCTATCTTTGTTTCCTTATCCATTGTGATGTCAGAATAGTTTTCTGAAAGCTACTTTTTTGCAAAGATGTGCGAGATAGTAGCATGTCTTACTCGGAAAAAAAATGGTTGTTCATGACACAATGATGTCAAATATAAATCATGTCAGCTATTCTGAAATGGGAAAAAAATTGCCTTCAACAAGTTAGACTAAAACTTAATTTGTTTTATTTGTATCTATATGTACACATATTACAAAAATGGATAGATCCTGAGGCAAGAAAGAAAGAAATATGAGGTCATGACACTGACCTCCTAACACATGCCATAGGCTTTTACATTAAACTGTAACTTCTAAATTAACTAACACATCACAAATAAATATCAAAGAATTAATGATCTGCTTAAGTAGAATATTCAGTTAGGTATTTATGATCTCTTTAGAAAAATATATTACCAGTCTGCATTTTGTCTGATTTCATCTTAAACTATGATCCTGTTAACAGGCTGTGTGTGGTAAAACTCCATATTGTCAGAACCTTCTTTGCACAGGGGTCAAATGCTTTCTAAGTCTCATGTTAAATTAGGCTGTAAGTTTGTTTAGTTTGTGTAGAGAAGGCTTTCCACACCCAGAAAAACTCAGGTTTGTAAGCTTTTCATCTTGTCAACGCAGTTTTTAAAATGCTGTCACTGAAACTGGATGTTGTGTCGAGTGATGGTTTTACACAGGGAAATACCATACACGGTGTGTGTTATTGCATACTTCTATACAGATTAGTTAAGGGGTTAACTTTCTTTTTTCTAAATACTACTTTGCATGATTTGGTTGGTTTAGTTTTTGTGTACAATCCTTCAATTCCCTTACAGAAGGCTGACTTAAATGTTACCTTATAGTAGACCCTGAGTTCTTCAATCTTAAAAATCACTCATCTAGGTTGCAAAAGCATGTTACTTAAACCCCAATGTCCTCATTTTCCACTTAAACAGCATTTGCAAACTTTGAAGTTTTCTTTTTTTATCTTGAGAATGTGTCCTGGGGAATACTGTTGGTGCTTCTCTGAATGCTGCTAGATCTGCCATTTCTTTTTCAGATCTATTAGCGCACTAATTTTTTTTCTAATCTTCCTTATGGGCTGAATTGCTTTAGTTGTAGTTTGCCTCACATCTTTCATATTTCTTAACTTTGATGGATTTCACACTGTCTTCAGTACAAGCCCTTTTTAAAACCACGTGTGATAAATTCTGTTTGTTGCATCTTTTGAGACAAGTCTGATACTTGATCTCTTCAGGCTTCAAAAATAGCTTCCAGAATAGCTTTTTCTATTGCTATGAATTCAGTTTAGCCAGCAGAGGGAGATAAGACGTCAACTAGAAACTTGGTCACATGTTTTCTTTTGTGTGAGACCTTTCAGAAGAGATGAGATCCTTCATCTCACTGTCGATACCTTAACAGGCTGTACTGAAATCCGTATTAATGCTTCCACGTTAGCCAAGTTTTCATGCCTGCTTTTAAAGGCACAGTAGTTTTTATGTTCAGCCTTTCAGAGAAGATGATTTAGAGGGCGATAAGTTTGATTTTATTTCTGTATGTGTTTAAGATGCTAGTTTTGATTATATAAAAGCACTTTTGTTTGGTTACACTAGCACTTACAGCTTTTATTTATCAGGATCAAAATTACAGGGGACTTGTATGTTGCTCAGGAATTCCCACATTCTGTAACTGTAATTGCTTCTGCTTCTTGCAGATATCAGAGACAATCAGTGTCATTCACTACTGCTTAAATCAAAGTTATAAGGGAAACATATAGCACTTGTGAATAATGTGCTTGCAATCACTGCTTTTCTGCTGATTATTTTTTGTAGTTGTTAGTTGGGTTTTTTTTGCTTGATTTGCTTTGATTTTGGATTACGAGGCTTTTGCATGTTGCTTTGTGTTGTTTTCTTGTTATTTCGGGAGAGTTTTTTTCACTGTGATGGGAGTTTGCTTTTTTCATCATTTGTTTTGAGTGTTTCTGCTGCAGTGTTCTGAGCATAAACTTTTGCTTTTATTTGAATCTTGGTCGTCTTGACTGTGGGTTATTCACAGTGAAAATTTTGCCAGGATCTGAGAGACGAAGGGGTCAAATGCAACATTTCAAATTCATTGAAAATATTGTAGTATGAGTAAAATAATTTGTGCATTGTGTAATTGTGTATTTTCTTGATTTGTTTTTCAATAGGGAGTGTCCAGATGCAGACTCAGTTGTAAGTACACTTATTTCCAAAATAAATGCATATGCTAGTATTGTCAGTCTAACTTACGTACAGACCCTGCAGTGTGTTATTGATCTAATAGAGGATTTAGCATTTTGATAACGTAGCTGAAGCGTTAATTTTGCTCAGTACATATTCTCTACCAGTATATACAAATATCTTTTAGTAATATATTCCTGTATCTTAGGAATTTTCATTTTTAAACAATATGCTTCTACTGGAAGTGTTTCCTACTTTATTTTTCAAGTTAGTTGTTTAAATTGTAAGAAAAAGATTCAATTTATTGCAGACCCAATTTAAAAGAAACTTTCTAGTAACAACAGGATTTTACTTTTATCACCAGCAATAAAGTATAGGAATGTACCTATTAAAATACTCTTGATGCACTTTATTAATGCCCTGTCAGTCAGATCACTGCTGTCAGTTAGATCTGTGATACATCTCATAATTTTATTAAATTCAAGTAGCAGTTGGAAATTAAATTGCTATGCTAATGCTTTTTTCATTTCCTTAATTGATATTTTTTATTTAGACATGTATGTTCTCTTGAATTGTATGTAAGAGGGATTGTAATTCCCTACAGCTAAAGGAGGGAATAATTTACAGAGTACTTTAAGTGATTTTTCCATTAACTGATTTGAGTTTTAGTTCATTTGTTGAGATGGAAATGATATTAAACAATTTACATTTCCAAGTTCACCTGTTTTGTGGATTTTATTTTTTGTAATTACTGTGTGGGGATTTTAGTAGCACATATTGAAACTTCTTTTGAGAATCTTGGTTTAAAAAATGTGGTAGAACCATCCATAAATAAGGAAAAGTAAGTTTTGTCACATAACTGAATGTGTGTAAGAACATCCTTACAAGTCTCATCCGGAGAGTTATTTTATCTTACTTGGAGTCATCCTGATTTAGACACAGTTTTCTTTTCTTGGGTGCATTTAAATTGACTTTAGCATTATCCCTGTAATGATCAGACTTTCCATGGAAATAATATCTTCTGACAGTTCAGTCATTGGTGTGAACCACAGCTGGGTTTAGTTTGCAATGTTTATTTTCTTCTATGCTAATTTTGGTCTTTTTTATTTTTAATTAGTTTCAAAAATATTCAACCATAAATGTGTCTGTAATTCTTTTTCGCTGCATGAGGCATACCATATGATCATCTAAGTTAATTGTTCTGTCTGCATGTAATTTATATTTAATTTAAAAAAAGACCAAACTTTTATAGTGCCTAAAAAAATTTGGTACTTTCTTGCACCCTGTTATTCCCAGTACTTTATGACTGCATTTGGGATTTAAAATTTTGTCTCTAATTTTTTGCTTTCTGCAAGCAGCTGTATTACTCTGAATGGTTGAATGCTTTAATAGAAACCATTACTGCCATTCCCATGAAAAATGATGTAGTATATACTATGTAAATGGGATTCACTGCACCTCTTATAAACAAGCACCTCAGTCTGTTTTAACATTCTAAGTACATTCTGGAATGTACTGTTTAAAATTATTTTTTCTTTAAGGTTTCTCTTTCTATTTAAGTTTTCAAAATTGACCTAGGTAGTTACAGCCATCTACAGTGTTTTCTCTAGAAGAATTTGTTTTGTTTTGATCTTTGCAATAAATGACACATTTCACAAAATTGAACTTGGAAAAGCATTACTTAAGAAAAAAAAATTTAAAACTGAAAACAGCCACAATTTGTGTTTGATTGCTACTGTCCGTTAGAAAATTCAACTTATTTAAGCTGTCTTTATTATGATTTTGTTCGTCTTTGGTTACTCACAGATAATCTGTCTTGCTTTTATACTATTAACATGATCTTACTTTGAAAGGTGGGTTTTATTTATTTAAGAGTTCTAATTGTGACAAGAATTTAAGACATAACTGCTCTACTATTATTAATAACTACAAGCACTAAGGTAAATATACTGACATTTTAGAATATAAGTTACCAGTAAGAACTGTTCAGTACTTTTACCTACCATGTCCACATGATACTGTGGATCTTTGAACATAAGATTGATACCATTAGGGCATTCTCACTTGTCCAAACTGTATAATGCAGTTTGTTCTTGTGTATCTAGAAAACGAAACAGTCCTAAAAGATGTTTTTTGTACCAGAATAGACGTTCTGTAGTTTATGTGCATTAAGACATCCACTTGTGCACATCAATTTTGTAATTGCCAGATGATATACACTGGAAGATATAATCCATTTGAATAAATTATTTCCTAGCAATAATACTGTGTAACTGCTGTAAGATTGTTTTATGTGCTTATGAGTAGGAAGGCGTCTGTGAACTATTCGTCAAAAGAGTTGACCATTTCAATAAGCAGTCTCTGTTTAAATACAGATAACAGTATGTTGTGAGATTTAAAATTCTTGTGCTGCTATATGTCAGTCTACACATGTAACTTCCATTAAGCTAAGCCTTGATAATTGAAAAAATAGAAAGTTAGCCATGAGTATACTAGGAAAGGATAGCAGCTGAAATTCTGGGCTTGTATGTGTTTATTACCTAGAAAGTTGTTTCTAAAGACATAACTAATTGCCCTGTTTCCCATGGGTTTGCTGTGTCTCTAGGGATGGTCTATAGGAAGGTACAAGCTCTAATAAGAACTTTTGAGGGACCATTTAAGAGGTTTTGCTTGTGTCCAGTAAAATCTGAATTTGGATTGCAACCCTTCTCTTGGTTGGGATACTTGCAGATCTCCTCCTTCTACTTGACTGCCTATTTTCATGAAGACTGTAGTAATGTGATTATCTTTGAGTCCTCTGTTCTGTCTGTCAGATCCATTTGAAATTGTCCAGTAAGTTCAAAAGTAATTAAGAAGGGAGCCACAGATGCACAGAACATAATGCTGAAACATTTTTTTCATAGCAAACTGGAATGCAAACAAATATATCGAGGCATTTTCATTAACCTCTTTATGTGTTAGTGTAGCTTAATTACAGTTGTATAGAGTTATACACCATTTTTCTTCTTGAGGACTGATTGAATTTGGAATCATCAAACTAATTAGTGGAACATGAATGTAACAGTATATTTAGTGAAATTTGAGTGTTTTTGAAACTGCACAGATCAGGCACATTTTGAATATCTCTTTTTTTCCTTCCTGGCAATGGAAGAAACTGCTGGCTAACTCTTTTCTTGCATGCATTTTAGATTAATAGGCACCCTAAACAGAGGAGGCTGATAATACATAAAATCTATGCCTTAACCTAAGGTTATACCTGAGTCAAATTTACATCTCAAATATGTAAAAAGAGGAGAGGCTCTTCTAAACCTTGATCCAGGCAGTGAGCTTCAGCTGCTGACTTTGAGTTTGCTGCAGTCCCATTAGGATTAGAGGAAGTTAGTCCAGTTCAGTAAAATGTAGAAAGCTCATCTGGCAGAAAAAGTGAGCTATTCAACTGCACTGTATTTTGAAGCATGTCAAGTTTTGATAAGGAATTCTCACAACCACTGTGGATTTCCTAGGAAAAGAGAAATAAGACACAGGCTAAAGTGTAGTGAATGTTTCCTTCTTGACCAATGGCGATCTGTACAGTGCTAATATGATCTGTAAGCAGTGCTAATACTGCTGAGATAGGGCCAAATGAAGTAACTAGATTGCAGTATGCTCCAAATGTTCCTCTCTTGTCCTCTGTGTGTGGCCCAGAGGAACTGAGTTTCTTCCATTGATTTTGGATAATAGATAGGACAAGGCAATGAACTGAGGCACTATTCACCAAAACTCAAAAATAACTTTTGGCAATAGAATACTTAGTCTTCGTGCTCTTTTCATAAGCATTTTCACTTTGTTGTTTACTATGTTCTTGTATTTTGTTTGATAAAAAAATCATTCACCCTGGAAAGACCTAATGCAAAGACAGTTAAAAGCTCTAAATTTTACATGTATATTTAAAACTATGTAATACCGTAATTAGTAACATGTTGTGATTGCTATCTGCAAACCACAGGGAAAACTCCTTTTTTATGCCAGTAACTTTAATTGCTTAATAGAAATGTCTGAGAATTTGAAACCTTTACAGCTACTTCTATACAGTTCAATTCACATCCGTACCGAGGGTTTAAGTGCAAAGTCTACAGATAACATGTTTGGCTATGGAGGTAGACCAGACTTTCATCCTCATCGTATTAGTTACTTCCTAGAGGAATCCAAAGTTTGCAAAGATATTCTTCCGTTGTGTTGGATTTCAGAACTAAAATGTGTATACATGAAGATTGTGTGTTTTAACTCTGATCAGCACAGTACACAAATCAGGTCGTCTCTGTATTTTGTGCCTGTGCCTCATAGATAAAGGTGCACATAGATACCCTCATAGATAAAGTTACCCACATAATGTGTAGTTCTCTAACTGCAGGAGTGTGGAGAAGGGACTTAGAGTTAGTCAGATATATGTAAACGACTTAACATCAGATTTGTGAATATCTTTCAAAGTGCTGTGTCCTCTGCCCCTTTTACAAACTGTAAATTAGTAAATAATACTCTGATATTTCAGAAAGCAAAACTCTTCACTTTTTCAACTGTTCAGAATGTTGAAAACAATATTTTGTAATTACTACTTATAAGTAAAATTTTGAGGTGCCATTGTGCTTAAATGTGCTGTAATTTGTCTGGTCAGTACAAAAGTCCATTGAGTATCTTTCACCCTTTTCTTTTGCAAACCCTCAAATTTGGTATCTGAGTCATTAACAAAGCAGGAAATACTAAATGGGTAATTTCTGATGTTGTATGCCCTGTGTTGATTCATATGTTTTAAATTACGTATATTTTAATTTTAGAAATTTTAAAAGGCAATTTTTTTTGCACTATGTTAGAAAAAAGTAGTAAGTTGGGCCTGGTGAAAAAGAAGCAAGGAATTTTTCAGTTCCATGATCAGAACTTAAGCTGTAGAGCATCCATCTCTGTTATGTATGTGTTAACTGTGACTTATTGTCTAAAGTTATAAATACAGGCTACATGGTAAAGTGACATTGCTGAGGAATAGATCGTAATTTTTTTTTTCATTTTCATGTTCCTGGTTTTTTTTTTCAGACATTGTTAACGAGAAAATACAAAGAAATAGNAATGAAAATAACTTTTGTAAGCTAAGTTATTTTATAATTATATAACAAAATAGTCAGATTTGCTAACTATGTTGTGGATGTTGTGTGTGCCCAGTAATAATATCCTTTACATATATATGGCCCAACTGGAAGAAAAATGGTATGTTTTATAATTAAGATTTTTGCTGGAATTCAGTTCATCTTAACCATGAACGATCCTGATCAGTTGAAAATTACCTGGTATGTAACAATTAAAATTACAGAACTCAGAAGTTGCAATGAAGTAGGAAAATGTACCTACCCTCTAGCTATATGTTTTTGTTCTGTTTACTTTGATGTCAAGTGTCATTAGTGTTTTTTGGTATATAAACAAGGTCAGCCTGAGGTCAAGCGTAGCTAAGAACTCTGATTTGAGCAAGTAGAGCTAAGGTAGTGGACCGTGTGATCCTACTATTATTACTTTCTTCTTGTTCAGTTCTTTTTTTTTTTATAATCAAATATCACTATGGTCCAGGTCTTACAAGTATTTCAAGAAATTGCAACTGTATTTTAAGGTTCAAGATTAAAGCCTACTCTTTGGCCTTATTTTGATGCACAGTTTAATTTGGTATAGCATTACTTCTATGTAGAATTGTCTTTCTTACTCTTTAGCAGAAAGTTTGATCTAAGTTTCAATTTCATTGAGAAGTACTAGCTTTAAGGAGGAGTACAGAGGTGAATCTTGCTTAGTAAAATATCAGACACCCCATTTGTGATATCTGCAGAAAGAATGGAGAGACAACATTTTTATTTTTTTCATCCTCTCTAATTAAGAAACTGTATCCTTAAATTTGGCTTCAAATTTTAGGTGAAGTCAAGTAGTTGTTTGCTAGTCCACTTGAAGTCTTCAGTGTAAGTCATTTTGTTGTATCTTACGGCTTAAAACAGCAAGGTGTATTTTGAAGACATCATATATATCTTTATCTGTCAAACTGCCTTCTGATACTTACTTTGTGGTAGAATAGGCTGATTGGCACAGTAAACCACTTCCTTACATGAACCTTGTCAATTTTACAAAAGCTATGTAACTAGTCAAATTGCTACGGTTGTGAAGGTTGGGTTGTCATTTTAGGTGGTAAACATACCGAAGGATCTGAGCACTTCACATAGACTTGACTTTGTGTGCAAAGTCATGAGTGGGCTTTTCTGAATGGGAAAAGTGTCCAAGTTTCTCTCTTTACTACACCCAAATGTGGGGCGTTTGCACATTTTTGAAGTTTTGATTATTAGAGAGTTAGGAGCTTTTTATGAGACCAAACTCTCAGTTAAATGTTCTAAATTATTTTAACATAATTCTCTCCGATTTGTATTTAATTGCCAGATTCTTATTAGCTTCAAACATCCAGATTGGTGCTGGAGATGTGTAGGAATTTTAAACACTTGTATTTTAGTTTCACCCATGCCTTTCAATTAATGTGGATATTCTTTGCTAAAGGAGGGAGAGGTTGCAACTTGTGTAACATGGAAAGCTTTAACTCACATGAAAGTACTGACTAGTACTTAGGAAAGGTTTTACTTGTGCACCATCAGAGCCTCCAGTGACTTATCTAAGAAGATAAGAAGTAAAAATTAACAAAGTAGTTGAGGCCAGGAGAACTTATATGCTTATTTAACACCCATTAGTAAAAATAATAAGGTTCACCTGGTTTCTGACTAGTGAAAGCAGATGGATTCGAACTTGTCAATTTTCACAGGAAATTTGGAGGTTTTTCTGTCCTGTTCCTTGAGGTATCATGTCATGATACTCCTGAATTACCAGTCATAACTGAGGTGAATGTAATAATTAATGTTGAATAACAAGGACTTTCATGAGCTGTCATAATAATTTTTTAGTTTTTTCAGTAATACAGAATTCAATCTGATGTAAGAAAAACGTGTCTTAATTTTTGTTATTGTTTTTAGAACATTCCTGGCGTGGATGATGAAGGATACAGCATTAAACCAGAAGCAACACAGGATATCCTTTTCGCTATTACTGTAGCAGGTTATTTAGTATTATTACAGAGCTTTGAAGAGTGGAAATACTGATTAAAGTGTTAATTAAAGATAAATAACATTCGTGGTTATGTTGCAGATTTGTGTTCCCACATTCCTATGTGCACAGTTTTGTCTATCTTAGGTTTTTGTGTATGTGCAAGCGGTAAAGGTATCAGATGTCTCAGAAACATTAAGAGGATGTTTTTGACATGAGATCAAAAAAAAAAAAAAAAGTAACTCCCATAAAAGCCTTAACAGAAGCTTTAAGGTGATCATCCTTGACAAACTCTCAGGGAATTGGTGAAGTGTGTAAGCTTTTTTTAAAGCAAATAGGGTGGCTATCTATTCTATACCTGCACCCTCCCACTTTATTATGACACCTTTAAAAAGACCAGCAGCTCCAGTATTCTAACACTTATGCTACTTAGTGAAATCATTATGCCACATGCTATTTTTCTAATTAGTGCTTCTAACTTTTACCTTTTAAATAACAGCTTTGATGTGTAGAATAAGTTTTTGTTACAAGTCCTTTCTTTTTTGTGAAAGTTCATTATTTTTCTGTGTTCTTCTTTTAAAAGAAAAAAAAGCATTGTCTTTTTCCATCTCATCAGAAACAGAGGGGAGCTCTATTAAGAGCTGGGAATAGTTGCCATAGGTCTAAGCAAGCCTAATACTTTATCAAGATAGGTTATCTTTGGAAATGTATTCACGGAATTCTCTGGATACTGCAGATAAACTTTGCAATTCTGAAAAATTTTAAACACTTAACAGCACCTTAAACTGGGCTGGTGCATCATCC
This sequence comes from Tricholaema leucomelas, assembly GCA_013400475.1. Taxonomy (NCBI): domain Eukaryota; kingdom Metazoa; phylum Chordata; class Aves; order Piciformes; family Lybiidae; genus Tricholaema lacrymosa; species Tricholaema leucomelas. The sequence continues at coordinate 11,888 of WAAF01005619.1, forward strand.
TAGCTTCTCTGCTTTCATTATTTGCAGAATATGCTTCTGTTGGCCTCAGTGGAGATTGTTGTAGTAGTTCCAGTTATGTCCTAGTTACAAAATCGATGTAAAGTGAAAAACTTAGGTCCATTTCTGAGAAGGCCATTATGTCATGCTTTGCATGTATTTATGACAGGGAGAGAGGAGTGAACAACATTCATGCTTTGTAAATGACTCATGTGGGCATCCTTTCGTATACATTATCCTTTTTGTTGTGAAACAATAGAAGAAGTTATACAAACAGTGAAAAAGCTCCATGATTTGTAATCCCTGTCAGCCTGTCAGGTAGTACTTAAGCTTCTGAAAACCTTGACCAGATTCAGCAAGTCATCAGTTCTCTTCCTCTTTTCTTCTCTTGGCCTCCAAATGTGATTCTTTAGTCTGTTGATGGGAACTCTTGACGTAATTTGTTGGAGGACATTATTTTACCATAGTGGCAGTCAGTTGTAAGTCCCATTTTAAGTATTGGAAAATCAGTTTATAGGAGCTGCTTGGTTCATAGGAAACAAATATTGAAACTTAGTGATAACTTTCAGGGCAAGATATTTTCATTAAAAACAATTTGTCTGAAAGTTTCTTTTCTAGATGTGATCCACTTTAGGGGACAGATAGGCTGCAAGATGAAAACATCTGACTTTTTCCTCACCACAACTCGGGGATTCTTTCAGTTGAAATTAATTTGGAATGTCTTTAGGGTTCAGATTCTAATCTTTGTCAGGAAATATTTTGAAGAGATTTAACTCAAATGGCTGGCATACTTCCAAGTGACAGTAACAGAAGTGAGGCACAGAATATGCCTCCCCTAGCTGGTGTGAAACTTTTGTGTTTAAGTAGAGGAAAAATTTAATGAAAATTCGTCTAAAAAAAAAAGTATCTTTTAAAATTTGGCATTGGCTTTTCAGAGCTATTGTCACTGCAGTTCCTGTTCATATAAAGAACCAAGACTAAACTCATCTGTGTATTTTGTTTATTTTGAGAGCTTAGTTTTTGCTGTGATTCCTTTTTTTTTTCACTGCTAATCAATAAAGCAAGTACTTCAGCTCAAAAAGATATCTACATTTTCCCTACATGTGTTAAAATGCCTGCCTGAGTCTTAGAAATCAGGAGTTTAACATGCAGAAATTTCGGCCAGTCTAGAATCCTTCGTTTGTTCTCATGCCTTCAGATATGCAGTTATTCCGTTACGGCAGATACTGCAGTTCAGTTGCGTGACGTAGTGCGCCTTTGAGAACAGAATCCAGTTATGAAACAAGTGGAATGTAAAAAAGTAAATTTTAACAAAGTGTCTGTGTAATACGCTCACAAAAATGTTAGGCTGTGTTGTTTTACCTGTGTTCTTCACAGAGCATTTTGTTGAGCGTAATTATTAAATGCATTGAGCAGATTAAGTATTTCCACCTTAACTGAGAAAAACATAGCAAAGAGAACCATTTCTATTCATCCAGTGATTCTGACTCTGAAGATGATGAACCCAGGAGATTCCATGTAGAAATAAAACCTGTCCAGCCAAATAATCTCTCTCAGTATACCATGCCTTCCTTGGATGAATTGAAAGTATCTATAGGGAACATCACTCTTTCTCCAGCTGTATCTGTAAGTTATTTTGTTCCTTGTATTTTTAGTGTATAGAAGAAAAAAAGTGACAAATAATTTTTTAGTGGGTTTTTTGTTCAGAATTTATTATAGTTTCAGATGCAGCGATACATTTTTTTTCTTTACAAGTACGCTAGGTCATCTTTGGTACACATTATTGCAGTACTAAGTAATGCTTCTCAGATTTTAACTTCTGAGTCTTGAGAGTGCTCATTCCTTTTCTTTCTGCTGTTGCCACCACAGCACATCTGAATATACTGGAGTTAGCTAAGCCTGGATTTTAATGTAGTTTACTAATTGCTATTTCATAATATACAAAGTTTTGAAACAGATTATGTGATGTGGATACATGTAACATTTGCAGTGCATCTTTGTTGGTGTATTCTGTCAACCCACCAATTGATCCTTTGTACGATAATATTACCTATAAATGGTATCAGAGAATGCTAGTACAGTGTTCAAGTCACAATAAGAATGGCTCTGATTTTGATGAAAGTACTGTGCATAACATATGAAAATAATAATTATTTTTCTCTACTTTTTTTTTTCTCCACATTTTGAAAGCAGAGACACAGTCCTGTAAGTACAGAATGGCTTTTTATTCACATTTTCAGATTAAAACCAAGTAAGTGTAGTATTTGAGGGAAGTTGCTACAAAGACCTTCGAAATATCTTTATGTGTATGCTGTGTGATATATATGCTGTTTAGTTTTGCTGCCTCAACCTGAAAAGAGATGTGGTAATACTGCACCCTCTGTCAGCTCTACAGTGTTTGTTGCTGCCTTTTCTAACTGTTGTGGAGGATGCACACTAGGTGTGCGTGCCCTGGCTCATGTTCTGATCTTATACAAGCTCAGAATGCTTTGCCTGGCATTGAGATCAACATATCTTTTAGAAAGTTGAGTGCAAATGAGAACCCTGTCACTATTAGTTAGGTTTTTGACAATTGCTAAACCAATTTATTCCTCTGTTTCTTTTCTTTTTTTTTTTTTCTCCCCTGTTTCAGGCACTAATGAATCCAAATTCATCAAGTAAGTGTAAATCTTTAACTTTTAGTCTATTTCTGTCTAGTCTATTAGTTAGATTTTTTGACATATTGTGAATTTGGTTATTTCTTTTTTAATTGTTGAAGAAATTAATTTCTTGACTGTATTTTAAATGGAAAAAAAACACTTCTCTTGTAAGTTCTGGGTATCTCTTATATGTATGTATACAGACATGAATACTCAGCTGTTACCTTGCTTTTGGGAAGCAGATTTAGGCTATGTATGGCAGTGGTGAGGAATGAATCCAAGAGCCAAAGGGGGAGTCCCAGTGGAAAAGACTCCTGTGCAAGTTTGCCAAACTCTTCTTCCCACTCAAGTTTAGTATGATCCAAGATCCAACAAAGCACACTTCCTTGGTTTTATGATCAAATACAGATGGTGTCTTGGTTTGAGCTAGAAAACAGCTCTGTGCTGAGGGCAGAAAGAACTTACCCCAAAGGAGTATATAAACATACTTGCACAGGATTGGAGGTTAAATGGAAATACTATCTACAAAAATAAACAAAATGCCAAAGGTACCAAGGTAGACACATTTATATACATGCAGAATCAATCCTCTCCTAGCCCCCCTGGCTAACCCTCAAGACAGGCCTCACACTAGGACCGAATTAGTCATCAGTAGGCCTCAACCAGCCAAGCATTTCTCCACCACACACTTGGCCCAGTAGGCCTCACTGCCCCTGCCCTGAGCAGACCTGTTAGGCCTCACTGTGCAGCTGGAAAATAGCTTGTCAGAGTGGGCGTACTCCCACCAAGCAATAGGAGCAACCACAGGCTCAGAGCAAGGTTGGAGAGAGAGAGAGAGACTGGATGATCTGGTCTATATTTAGAGACATAAAGGGCATAGAATAACAATTTACCATAGCTTGTACTTCCCCCTAAGAGTTTTTTGTCTCTGGAGCACTTTAATCTGTATGGTTATACCAGTTAACCAACTAAACCTACAGTGTGTTGGTATGGATATAGTGGTCAGAGCATTAGTCTCTACCTTGTAGGGTTTTTTCAGTGGGAAACCAGGCCAGCTTTGCTGAAGAATACTATTGATTTGAACAGTATAATTTAAAGAAGAAATTTCTGGTGAACAGTACTTGCTCTCAAAATATATTGCTTTCTTTAGTCTTCACCTATTAGCAGGTATTTCTGGAGTATCTGAATTATATTATCAGAAATAATGTGTTTTCCCTTTTCCATTTTAGTAATTCATAGTTAGTTTGAAATTGCAGATGTTATTTACTGTCCTTTTGCAGTGACACTGCAATTTTTATTTTGCTCACAGTTTTGTCAGTAATACTGTGTCTTTTGCTTAGGTGAAGAGTTAAAATCAAAGCTTTCTGCTCCAGCTAATGAGTAAGTACAAATTTAAAATTCTGTCAATGACAGTTTTGCAGGAATTTGGTCTCATTTTGATCCACTACTCATAAAGTCATTGGAAATGCTAGCTGACTGCTATTTTAAGTTGGGCATCTATTGCCTCATAAGAGGTAAAGAGTAATTATGTAACAGTGGAGATTTCTGTTAGTTTGTTTTCCCATTTTCCAGTCACTTGTTTCATTCTGATCTGTATCATTTATAGTGGGGTGGTTACAAAATATTTATCTTTATTAAAATCAATCTTTTAAAATAAGACAGGTTTAGTTTTTGTCCTGTAGTACTCCATGATAAAGTGTTCTCAAGATTACAAGCCCTAGAGTTGGACAGGTCTGTAGACTTTGTTTGTACATACTGAAATATAGTGATGGGAAGATACATGTGTCTTTGAAAATGACTGATGTTTATCTAGCACTGTAAAGTATGCCTACACACAAACTTGCACCAGTCTGTCAGTTCAGATAGCCTCCTTATAAGCAAATAATTTTCTTGATCTGCAGTTTATAAGTACTTTTGATTTTTAGATGCAAAGGCTAACTAATAAAGAAGAACATACCGAGTTGTTGTGCATTTTTCATTTATGCTCTAATTTATAACTTTTAATATAGAAAGGGGAACAGTGACCTACTGGCATGGGATCCACTCTTCAGCAGTTCTCTTGAGTCTTCTTCTTCTGCTTCTTTGACATCTTCATCCTCCTCAGGTAAAACATTTGATAGTAGAAAATATTTTCTCTATATACTTCAGTGTATTCTGTTGTTGCGTTTTCAGTTCTTGCAAGGGGACATACCTTGACTGATGAAAGAGCTTTGTCAAGCAGTATACTGTCATGGAAGTAATAAGGGTGCACTGTATCAGGCTTTCAAGCTAGGGAGCAATGGTGAAGAGGGACAGTAAGTATATCAGGAAAACTTAGTCTTGCTTCTGCCTTAGTTTTATCACCTTCCCTCACATGCAAAAAAAAAATTGATCACCCTCTAGTGCTTTTTTTCAGCTAGTAGGACTGGGAGAGTATATGGAGGTTGTCACAGCAGCTGAAACTGAGCTTGCACTGTGAACATGGGTGGGTTTCTTCTTTCCAGGAAAAGTCCAGTGAGCTACGCAGAAAGCTTTTCTGTGAGGAGTTTGTTTCCTGTAGGAAACCATGATTCTGTTAGGAGGTGTGGAGGCATAATCCATTGGGAGAAAGATAAAAATGTCAGGACCGAGACTAGAATTAAGGGGGAATTTCTGGTACCACCTGAAAGCAGGGATATTAGGAGGAAAAGGGTGGTCCAAGGAGTATAGGAGGCAGAAGGGGGATGTTGCATGGAAATGCTGAGGCACAGAATTCTAGAGGGATATTTGTGTGCACAGGACATTGGTGTGGCTGACTTCCTTGAAGCCTGGTCTTTGGGAAAAAAAAAATCACAAAAACAGTCAATATTGATTGTTACAGTTGAAAGATAGTAGAGGAGGAGGAGGTAAAATAACATGAGTGGGTATGTGTGTTGAAGAGGCTGAGAACAGATGATGTTGAGAAACTTGTTGAGAAAGAGAGAACAAAACAAGATATTATGGCTGTGTTCTGTGTTTGGATTTGCTTAATAAAAACTACTGACTTAAATTATTTATGTTGCTTATCTCAGAGGATATAAAGTAGGATCTTCCTTACTAACAATTCAAATATGCTGTTTCTGTAGTTCTTTTCGTTCTGCCCACTGCTGTCTTAATGCAGACATCTTTTCCTTCCACACACCTGAGAAACAAAATATTTAGCAGTTTCTATGAGTTCTGTATTCGTACTCCAAAAACTGTAATAGATCTCACTTGTTCACAGTCATGTCTTTCATAGCTGGTTGCCTCTGCGCTTAAATGTACAGACTGAAGAACAGTAAATATATGTATCAGGTACATTTATTAATAGCTGGTGTCAATTCTTCTTGGTCTTATTATTATGCTTTTAGCAGCAACCAGCGTATCTTTTGGTATCCAAAGGGTAATCCTTTGGATTTTAAGTGGAACTTATTTTTTCAGTGCAAATTAGCGTTCCTTTAATATGCTGAAGAGAAGTGGCCCTTTCTCGTTCTGTTTTGCTATCTTGCTCTAGTGTTAAGAGTCTGTAGAGGAAGACAGAGGATACCTAATTTGTTGTCCTGGTGGCCGTTACTGTGTCCATAGCTTGACACATGCCGATGCAAAGTCGAAGCAGGTTAGGAAATGTACCAAGTTCTGCAGCCAGGAGGGACTATGGAGAAAATAATCTTTGGCAGATAAGTAGTGACTGATAATTTGGATCCACAATAATCTCTCTAGCCATATCTGGAGGGGAGCGGGAAGAGGCACATCTACTTGAGCCCTCTGATCTAAAAGAGACCCCTACATTTTGTTGATATTGGTGGAATGTAGTGTCCTGTAGGTACTAGGTGATTTTTAGATAAAAGATGTCTGTGCTTTGGCAAACTTTGTCTGCTGATTAATTATTTCAAGGATTGTTGTTCCAGAAGTTAACTGGCATATTTACACTTGTGAAATGATCCATGGAGTTAATAGAAAGTGAGCAGTCTAAAGTATAACAAATCACTAATACAGCTGGGGGAAAAAATACTGGATCAACATCACGCATGTTTAAATCAAGTTCTGGTGCTTATCCACCTACCCTTACATTCTAAAGACTTCCAAAAATACACGGCTTTGATCTGATTGTGTTTTATCTTCAACTTGAATTTTAATGCAGGTAAAGTGATGCTTAAAGTTTATGAAAATCTCAATCCAAAACTTAAATTGCATAAGTTCATGGGGTTTTATCCAGCATATCTGCATATCATGGTTTAGCATGTCCCCCAGATTACTTTTTTCTTTTTAGTGTTACAGCTTTGCTTTAGATACTGTTTTGTAACTCTGTGTTAATCATTGGACACTTAAACTACCATGGTATTTGAGCAGACAGCACTTTATGCATCACTGAAGTAAACTTTGGTCATCCATGAATAATCTTGCTTTATTAGAAGTTTAAGCTAACTTTGTTATCTTGAACAAACACAAGACACATTTTTTAGCCAGCTATAAATATTGTAAATAGGCTTCTTTTTATTTATCTTCCTCGTTTTCACCTGTGTGTATTTTTAAATGTTTTTTAACATATACTCGTTGCTTTTTGAGTAGTATTTGTAGTAAGATTTTAAAGCCTTTGCATGATATTTAAAATAGATCCAAGACAGGGAAAAATGTGTTAAAATTCTCTTTAAGTGGGCTTAGGGAATGTATTTGTTCATGACAAAAGGATCACTGCAGAGAGAACTTTTGATCTAAACTTTTAAACATTCTGCTCTCCTTTTTGATTCTTTGTCACTCTGCTGTTGCTCCTAGCTTTGCCAACCTGCAAGATGTCAAGGACTGAACTAACTTTGCATTTTCTGCTTCTGTCGTCATCTGCAACAGCCAAGAGCAGGAAATACTCATGGAAAACTCCAGCCTGAAGACTATAGGCTGAGAAAATAAACTGGGGAGAATGATGCATTGTTCATACAATTAGGAACCATTTATGGGCTAATACAGACAGAAGGATATCAAACAATCTCATGATGACATTGCCTTCATTCATTGGCCAGACAGCCATTTATGGTGGGCATATCTAGTACAAATGTTCAGGTTAAGAGGATAAAAATGTTTGAAAGGAACAGGATAGGAGAGCTTTGATTAAATAACTTTGAAATAAATTAAAAACAGGAATCTATGGAGAGGGGAAAAATGGATTAGGACACAAGAAAGAAAAGACAAAGATGAGAGGAAGTTAAAGCATTACAGGGATTAAATTAGAGGAATAACAGAAGTCATAAGTCCTCAGGTGGAGAGAAACACAGTGAATTACTTTCGAGCTTACTCAAAAACCAGAAACTTGCTCAGTTGGCAGTATGAATGAAGAACATGTGATATGTGACTGATTGTTTGGCTTTTTTCTTTTATTTCTAAGTGTGATATTTTTGGCCTAGTAGAGCAGCTATTTTGTCTGATATGTTGCTGGCTGGTAATTGTCATGCAGTCATTAGTGAATACTTTGCATATTGACGTTTTTATCTTCTCAATGTTGGTCCTACTTTCAATTCTTCCCTTTTCCTTCAGCTACCCTAAAAGAGCACAGTAGGAGCTCCTCCTCATCTACCACTGATTTACCTGGTTGTAGAGTATCTCAGTCATTGCTTGGACACCAGACAGATTCTGGGTCTACAAGCCCATCCTCACCTGACTTTACTGTTAGCACTTTGTGCAAATCTGGTGTTACAGCAGCACCATCAGGGAGTACAAGTGCTTTACTCGATGTTTCATGGTCTCAGAGTCAGTGGATTTCCTTTGCTGATGAACTTCTTACAGTTAGACACACAAGCACAAACAAGAATGAACCCCAAAGATTGCATTTTAAAACTGAAAATGCCTGCCTTGCCTCTTCTGCTTTGCTTGAGAATTCTCCTGATAGCTGTGTTTCTGAGGATCAAAGTGACCTTTTCAATAATGCTATGTGCCATGAACAATTATTCATTGAAGAAACTGGCTCTGCTGCTGAAATTTCTTCCGCATCATCTTCAGCACTACTGGACTATAGTTCAGTGTCTTCTTGTGCTCATACAAATAAGGGTATGGCAAGCATGCATTGTGTACTGCTCTTTGCTAATGACTGACTCCAAAAACCAAGCTTTTGACTCATTTTTCTTTTTGTTATGACCATGCACCTGATGTTAAAATTAACTCATCTTACTCAGTGTACTAAACTGCTTGTTAGCACCAGCTTCTTTGAAAATCAGGACAATGAAGTAAATACTCAGCTTGAAATAAGAGGAAAAATTAAAATTATTGCATTAAAGCCATTGATTTGTCTTTTCTAGAAGCAGGAATGTAGTTTTGTGGGATGTCAGTAGTGAGATGTCAAAGATTAAGTGATTGGGTTTGGAAAAAACAATTCCATTCCTAGGTGATTTTTGGTAGATACTTTCATATAAAATTAAGTTCAATAAATTGGATTTTAAATTTTTCCTTTTAAACTCAATATTTAACTCAATATTTTGAAGTGCAGATGATGTGTGATGGTAACACAGCATAGTGAGAGGCGAAATGACGAGCACATTTGGCAAGTGTACCATGATCCATGAGTATCGTGGTACTGCAGCAGGCTATTCTGTGTTTGGCACATACTGATGTGTTGGGGCATAATAAGAATTACAGAGGAACGACTAATATTTTAGAGTTAATTTATCTGGGGACATTTGAGTTTCCAGCTCTGAAGGTAGATATTTTCACTGTTAGCCTCATTTCTTTTTTCCCAAGTCAGTGATGACACTCCTGTGCTTAAATGATAGCAGAGTTATACTGAGTGCCTGAGAAAACCCCATACTTAGAAGTTACATTTTAAAATAACTAACTGCTTTAAGTAAAAAAGCACCATCCAGAATAATTTGAGAGAGATAACAGGACATGCTGCAACAACGTAGTTGTAAATTAGAATTTCAGTCTATTTCCAAGTTAATTTTAGGTCTGGCGTACTCATTGGATGGCATCTAACATTTATTTTGAAATATATTCTACTCTGTTCAGAAAAGTGACTTTGTAAAAGTGGCATCTTTGTACTGCCACCACCATCTGTTAGTTGCTTCTGATATCTCAGCTGAGAGTATAAGGAATTAGTGTGTTCTTACACCCAGTGGAATGAATTAACTCTTACACTGGTGTGTTCTTACTGAAGTCAATGGGATTTCAGTGGCCAATATCTGGTGTAAACACAATTATGCCATTATCAGCAAGGAGCAAATAAGAATTTCCACTGAATTTTCCATTCATGGTGAGGCATGAAAGACTGTCCTATATTCTGAATTCTTACAGCTGATGCATACAAGGAAATTTGGGTAAAACCATCTCTTTACATACAACCTCCAAGAACAGTTGATATAAAATAATTTGAAAGCAAGGATTAAAACCGTGATGCCATTTTTAGAGTCACTTTTCAGGGTATCACATGACCCTATTTTAAAAGCATTTATGATTTGTTTTTTTTTTAAAGAACTTCCAATAAGAACGTAACTACCACTTATTCTATATGAGTGAGTCCATATTTATGTTAATTGTTATTTTTCTAATACTTATTTTCATATATTTGCTTTCTTTCAGCAAGACCCACAACTCCTCTTTCTGTGGGCACCATTGTACCCCCTCCAAGGCCTGCTTCAAGACCAAAGCTGTCTACCGGAAAACTCAGTGGGATTAATGAAATAGTATGTATTGATTGCTTTTTAAATTCTTCATCATAACATCATTTCAGATAGGCCATTTGTTTATGCTGTTGCAGTGGAGTTAATTTCCAGGCAATATTCAAGAAATCACATAGGCAGCTTTCCACCATCGTCAGATAGTCATGGAAGTTGTTTGCAGTAGCTGTATTACTGTAACAGAACAACTCTTTACACAACCACAGAGGTCCAAAGCATACTACTTCTCATTGACTGAATGCTTTCAATTAAACAAATCAATAATTTGGTAATGAAAGGCTATGATGCATATGAGATTGAAGTTTTCAAAATGTGAAATACTAGCAAAGATATTAACAAAGCTCCATTGATTTAGGAATATCACCAAAGCTTTGGGGAATGAATGGTATTAAGTAGATCTTTATCAGTCATGTGTTGACACAAGTAGCCCTACTGTGACTTCTCCCTGCCCTTGGTGCTTTTTGGTAGAGATGGGAGTTGCAGCAGCTGCCAATTGGGTAGTGAGAGGTTGCATGCTGCCTGTATCTACTCACTGCCTGCAGTGCAGGTGTACCTGGCGATAAGGAATGTGGCAAAGAATGTAAATACCAAAACAGCATATCAGACTAAGCTGTGCTTAATCTCCTCTGTGAATATTAGGATTCTTATTTGACTTACTGACTTTCAAAAATGGTTAAGATCTACTTAAATGTCTTCCAAAGCAGCAAAATGTTTTCACTGTATTCTTGCTGTGGACAAAATTCTGGACTCACTCTTTTACAAAACTGAAACCTTTTAAATAGTTTTCATGTTTCTAAGGTCAGAATAAGATCAAAATACAGTTCATTTTGAGATTCTTGTATTATTCCAATACAAACCTCTAGTAATTGCTCTTAGACCAAAGAATCTGTTCTTCCCATCATCATAAATAAAAATAATTTAGCTGTTGATACTGTTGATTCTGCACAAAGTGAGATTTATTTTATGCTGTTGTTTAGAAAATGGACTATAATCTGGATACAAGTGGAAGACCATCAGCTCATTATATAGCAACCCTTTTTATAATTTCCAGCCTATATATAAGCCCTGTACCAAATAACAAGTGGAGTAGAACCAGACTAAACAAAAATCCAACCAGTTACCCAGCAAAACACATGCTTCATAGGTTCCAGTACCTTGTAGATAGCTTAATCCCAAAATAATCATTAGTTACACGAACCATAAAACTGCCAGGGATTTAGGACAACTTTTAAGATCTGTAGGCCATCCTCCTGCATCTGTTTTTGTTGCCCTTGCCTGGGCTCACTTCCAGTTTGCTCTGTAAATGCATATTTCCTGCATACATATGTAGGGCTGTAGGCTTAGATTCTGCTACTGTGTTATAGTACAATTGATTGACAGGATGCTACATAATCAAATGCATTAGACCTAACTACTGAGGCAAAAAAAAAAATACCATCTATGGAATAGTGGAATCGATTCCAATGGAAAATGTGGGGGTTCTGTTTTACACCAAAACCTAGGGTAGATAAAGCATTAAAGGAGATATGTTGAGCAACACTATGAAGTGGATTTGGGCATGAAATTAAGAACTCTTATAGTCTTTTTTTCATCTCTTGAAAACTACTTTCTGTAATACTCTTAAAATTTCTTTTGTTCAGCCTAGACCGTTCAGCCCTCCATCAGCCTGTAACTCAAGTCCACCTCCTGCAGCTCCATTGGCACGTGCAGAGAGTATTTCCTCAATATCCTCTTCTGCTTCTCTCAGTGCAGCGAACACACCTACAGTTGGTAAATTAACAATTTTAACTTCTTTTAGATCTAGTATAATTCTGTCAGTAGATTCCATCTATTAGGAAAATGATTCATTGGAGTTAGTTGTTCTATATGTGAGTCTTCAATGCTAGTCTTGAAGTCTAGGTATTTCAAGCATCCTTATCAAAACCTGCTTAAAAATGACACTCAAGAGACAGAACAGTGGATTTAATTAGATTAGACCATAGATCCAATTAGGTCGTGTTCTATAGGAAAATATATTTCAAGCTTAATATTCCATGAATTTTTATTTGATGTGCTTGTATATCCATTCATCAAACACAGGGTGTTACCATTTATCTGTTTGGAAGGTGCACAGATGCAGAAATATTTTGGGATCCTGGAAAATTTGAATGAACGTAAATGTTCACAGAATTGAGTTTCTTTCTTTTTGTTGGTTATCCAATAATTGCAGTTACCAAAAAGAAACTCAGGACAGTATCTGCACAGATACAGACAGTGAGGTGGATTAGGAGCTGATTACAAGATAAGAGTTCAAAGAGTGGTGAACAATGGTGCCAGGTCCGTCTGGAGAGCTGTAACTAGTGGAGTCTCCCAGGGATCAATGCTGGGTCCGGTGCTGTTCAGCATCTTCATCAGTGACATTGATGAGGGCACAGAGTGTCTGCTCAGCAAGTTGCTGATGACACCAAACTGGGAGGCTTGGCTGATACAGCTGAAGGGTGTGTGGCCATCCAGCAAGACCTGGACAGATTGGAGAGCTGGGCACAGAGGAACTTAATGAGGTTCAACAAGGACAAGTGCAGAGTCCTGCACCTGGGGAGAAATAATAAACTGCATCAGTACAGACTGGGAGGTGATCTACTGGAGAGCAACTCTTTGGAGAGGGACCTGGGACTCCTGGTGGATAACAGGTTATCCATGGCACAGCAATGTGCCCTTGTGGCCAAGAAGACCAATGGGATCCTGGTCTGTATTAAGAAGAGTATATCCAGCAGATACACCTTCTTCCCCTCTACTCCTCCCTGGTGAGACCTCATATTGAGCACTGCATTCAGTTTTTGGCTCCCCAGTTTTAAGAGGGGCAGGGATCTGCTGGAGAGGGTCCAGCAGAGGGCTACAAGGATGATTAGGGGACAGGAGGGCATGGCTTATGAGGAGAGGCTGAGAGACGTGTGACTTGTTAGTCTGGAGAAGAGAAGACTGAGAGGGGATTTAATAAATGTTTATAATTATCTGAAGGCTGAGTGTCAGAAGGGAGAGGATGACAACAGGCTCTTCTCATTTGCTCCCTGTGATAGGACAAGGAGCAGTGAGTGTAAGTTGCAGCACAGGAGGTTCCACCTCAACACAAGGGGGAACTTCTTTACTGTAATGGTCCCAGAGCACTGGAACAGGCTCCCCCAGAGAGGTTGTGGAGTCTCCTTCTTTGGAGCCTTTCAGTGCCTGTCTCATGTATTCCTCTGTGACCTGAGCTAGACTGTATGGTCCTGCTCTGGCAGGGGGATTGGACTCAATAATCTCTTTGGGTCCCTTCCAACCCCTGACATACTGTGATCTTGTGATGAGGGAGGATGTAAGAAGTGTGTGTTGAGACCGAGACATTGACATGACCTGGCAAAACCAAACAAGGACGGTTCTGTCTGCAATGACTGTATGAATTAAGCAGTCCTGGAGAGCTGGGAGGATTTGTGCAGACAGCTGAATGTATCTCAGGGGAAAAGGATATACTCTGCACTGCTCTCACTATTCTTTTGACTTTGGCACAATCTGGTGTTTCCTTTACCCCATTTGTTCTTAGTACTGGAGAATTAATTTATCTTTTCTTTCCAGTCAAACTTTAAGGCATGCATAATTGAATGCTTCTTATATGCTTTAGCCTTGGTTTCATTTTCAAAGTATATTTATGTAAGTTTTTAATGTCTAGTTTTGCATGAAATATTTTGTTTTCTTGCAATATTTTGTTTCATTTAAATGTGATAGAGGATGATCTTTTGATTGGAAATCTTCCTACAATTGAAAAGATTTGTGAGACACCACCAGGTATTGTACTCAAAACAGATTTACATGTTAACTAATCATCCTAATATGCTATACCTAATAAAACTGTATTTCTTTTGAAAGAATTTTCTTCATTTGTTCCTGGTTGAACTCTCAACTGCTTAACAGGTTACATGTTGCTGAAATCACCAAAACTTGGTGTAACCACTTCTATATAATCTTTTGTCTATTTCCATGCCCCCAAACAAGCTGCAACTTGGTCTTGTTTCTTCAGTTTGTCATTGCTTTCTTTCAAGTAAAGTGAATAGATTTTTACTTTGACAATTCTTAGTCTGCTAAGACAAGTAGGCAAAAATGTTTATATATATAATACAAATATTTGAAGATACACATAATAAAGAATATTTTTATGGCAGATGTTTAGCCAGTATTAAAACTGTCAGAATCGTTGTTCCTAAACTGAACTCAAAACTATTTGACCCAGTTTATTTATTTGCCATTTTTGTGGCGCATGATGCCGTCTTTTCAATCTGCAGTTCAGCAACCTCCTTGAGTGTATGGGTGCAACTATCTGCATGTCAGTGCAGCTCATGGCTGTTAATGATTTTTGGGGCTGGGGCATGTAGCAGGACATGAAAGCTGGTTTTGCTGTCACTGCTGAAGGTGCTGGAACTGAAGCCTTTTTCTGGACTGCAGCCTGATAGGCAGCTAGGCTGCCTTGGTGCAGCTCTGTGATGTCCCATCCTTCTGAATGCTCACAGCAAGTGTGGAAGGCCCAATGCATTGTTGTATTTTCAGCTGCGAAGCAACAAAACATCTAGGTGAAATAGTTGTGTTTGTTGATTCTTTTTCTTTAGGAGAACGCAGAGATTTCTGTGAATCAAAATGTGGCAGTCAGGGGAGAGCAAATAAGAGAAACTATCTCATTTGTAGTCCCTCAAATACATCCAAGAGAAATGTGTATGCATGCATATATATTTATTTTTACTTTGATGTTCCCTAAAAGTAAAATAGTGTTGTTATTCCTCTTGACTCATCAGGCAAGAAGTCAGTATTTATCTTACATTGATAAGAATGTTATTATTATACTTGCAATGCTTTTCATTATTTTAAAATACCGCTATTAAAATATGCACAAGGCCATTACAAGTAAAATATTACATTATTGCTACATTTTTAAGCAATCTGGTATAATTAATGCAAAGTAATAACCTCCTTTCTGCTCTGTAGTTGTTTACTGTTCTTTAGTAAACCAAGGGCAAAAGAAAGTAAAACACCCCAGCAGTCATAGTGCCACATCCATTGAGTGCTTATTTTTGATTCAGTGGAGAATACTCACAGAGTTCAGTATTTTACCAACCAGAGTTTCTGGTTGCTGTTAACTCATTGTCCCATTGCACATTTGCTTCTTGAAATTGTGAATTTTGGATTTCTGAGACTACAGAAAATCACAGCTTTTGTCCATAGTTTTCAGGGAGAGAAAGAAAATTTTAGAAACATGAATGAAGATATTGTCTGAAAGAATTAAAGCAAGCAACTTACTGTTCATGTTGGAAAAAAAAATACATTAGTGTTTTTGTAGCCAGTATCATAATACTGTAGCCAGTATCATAATACTTCATTCATGTAGGAATTTTTGGTTTTGAATGCTTGTGACGAGAGTATCACTTCTGATCTAAGGAGGCCTAAGTGTTGCACTGAGCCGTTTTTACATCATGGTGCTGAGAAGTATTCTGAGCATTTTACTACTTTAGTGCAGTGAGGTACAAGGTAGCAGAATTAGACCAACTCTTGTTTTTTTACTTTCTTGTTACTATTATTTGTTTCAGTTATCTCTGAATTTAATAGTTTATCTGTGAAGAGCAAGGTCCCAACTTCCTTTTTACTTCTGAAAGAGCTCAGAAAGTACAGCTACTGTTTTAGAGTAAATAGCATTGATTTGCCATAAACAATATTAAAGAGAATAATTTTCTTTATACCTTATAATATGAAAGAAGAATGTCAGGTTTTGCTCATGGATTGAGAAATACTGTGTCTCCTTTGTGATAGATAATGTTATGTGACAGAGGCCATTGTAGCAGTGGTACAAAAAATAGTAAGATGATCCCCAACTATGCTGCTGCACTGATAAGATGGAAATTCTGGTATTGTCTCTTATATTCAGTGCACATATATAAAATCTGTTCGGCAGTGGTACATACACGTTTCCAAAAAGCCTTCGCATAAAGTTTGAATTGGGGGTTATATTTTATGTGTTGGAACCATGTTTTGTTGGCAAAAGCATCTCTGAAGGCTTTGCCAACAGTCTCTGCTTGGAAATTGTAGTCGTCGTTGGCTAAAATAGTTAGAGGAATGATCAGGAGTTCATTTATTTGGAGTAATATTAATGTATTTGAATTTAAGTTCATGTATGCCTTGCATTTTTGTGACTATTTTATCATACATTTTTTTCCATACAATAAGCATACAGTAGGGATTATTTTAAGTATCAGTACACTAGTCAGTGTCTGATTTCCTTTGGATATGTTGACCTCACTTTCCTCAATAGCCATTTTAATGCAATGTTCTTCTGTCTCATATTTGCTTTCATGTGTCTGTCCATCTACATAATGTCATACCGATAACCCTGTTGCCATAGGCTGCTAAGCAGTGTTTTGATGGTACAATTGTACTGCACTGTGTTTGTATCTTTCTGCCCACTTTTGAAAGTAGTACTTCAGATGCTTCTGTGACATTAATGGCAGTAACCTCATGTGAAAATTACAGACTGTTCTGAAATCTTCTGTTAAACCTTTTGAAAATTAAACTTGTACACTGTGTGTATTCTAGGTGTTTCGCGTGGTCCCAGCCCTGTCAGCCTTGGAAACCAGGACACCTTGCCTGTTGCAGTAGCCCTTACTGAATCTGTTAATGCCTACTTTAAAGGAGCAGATCCCACAAAGTTAGTTAAATAGTGAATTGTTTTGAATGTGATAAGTTACAGTAAGAGGCAGCATTGGGTTTACTTTTAATATTTTGGAGTAAAATGAGTGTGCATTAGAAGGGGGATTCAAAGGTGTTTTTTTCCCTTGGTGTAAGTGACAACAGTGGCTTACTGCTCTGTGTTGGCCTGCATCCCACTAGCAGTTCATATAGCCCTGCTTTACAAAAATGCATTCAGTAAGAACACTGAAAATGGGAAGGGTTTTTTATCATAGCCAGGTAGGTGCTACATGTAAATGTGGATGCTTACAAGCACCTCATTCTCTCTGTTACATGCCTTACTATGCTATTTAGGCCTTGCCTAAGCATAGTTGTGTCATATTTTCACAAGACTACTGTATGCTTATCAGCTAAACTTAGCTTTATTTACTTAATTCATCTCACTTCAAAGGTGAATGTGACAGTGCTTTGTCACATTACCCCCATTTGAAATTATTTTTTGGTTTTAATTCAGTTCGTCTGATTGTGAAAGTATGTGGTAGCTTTAAAATTAGTATTTAAACTAAGCAGTTAATGAGCTGCAGTGAAACTGATGTTTTCAATCTTTTCTAGATGTATTGTGAAGATTACTGGTGATATGACAGTATCGTTCCCTAGTGGGATTATTAAAGTCTTCACCAGCAACCCATCTCCAGCTGTGCTCTGCTTTCGAGTGAAAAACACAAGCAGACTAGAGCAGATTCTTCCAAATGCGCAGCTTGTATACAGGTTTTGTGTATTTCTTTTTGTTACATAATAATAAATGGCATTATTTGTAATATGAGAGTTGTATATGTAAATCATAATTCTCTAGAGTCCTGATGATTTGCTTACTTAATTTTCTGAATTAATCTTGCTCACCTCGGTTCTCTCCATTGCCACTATTACAAATGTCAGCAATTTCTGGACTTGAAATTTGTTCCAGGTGTAACAGCAGTCACACATAATTTTGTAAGTGCAGATGTGTTCTTACTTGCATTTTATACTTTATTTCTTTATACAGCAGTATAAAGAATAAATTAAATTTATTAAGTTGTGAAACAGTAGCTTTAAATGAAAAACCCATAGTAGGATGGGTTCTCTAGTGTAGTTTTAAGGTGTATCATTTCTAGAGTACATCACACACTTAACTGTCAGCTTGGAAAAAATTTTAATTAGAAAGGCTGACATTGAGTAGAATAATTGGTGAAACAGTTTTTGGAGATCTTTTAAAAGAAAAGAATAAAGCTGGAATTGTTTAACAATCATCTGTTTCAGCTGAACAGTTTCTATTTCAGTTATTGGAGAAATTATTTGAAAATAAATCTTTTTAGATGCTACAATTTTTTAATTACTGAAGTAAAGAAGGGGCTAGAAGGAACCTTGAAAGATCATCCAGTCCAATCCCCCTGTCAGAGCAGGATCACCTATTCCAGATCACATAGGAATGCATCCAGGTGGGCTTTGAATTCATCTCCAGAGAGGACTCCACAAGCCCCCTCGGCAGTTCCAGTGTTCTGTCACCCTCACAGTGGAAAAAATTCTTCCTCATGTTTCCATGGAAATTCCTATACCTCTACTTCCACCATTGCCCCTTGTCCTGATGTTGGGCATCACTGAGCAGAGCCTGGTTCCATCCTCTTGTTCACATATTTATAAGCATTAATGAGGTCACCCCTTGGTCTCCTCCAGAATGAGGAACCGCAGCTCCCCTCAGTCTGTCCTCATAAGGAAGATGTTCCACTTCCTTAATCATTTTTGTGGGTCTGCACTGGACTCTTTCAAGCAGTTCTCTTTGTATTCCTTTGCATTTAATTTCATTTTGGTCATTCATACTTAACGTAATGAATGACTCCTACAAAATCAGGTGTAATTGCTTTTTTGACGTGGCAGTTTTTAACTGAAATGTTAGCAGCGCTGTATCTGACAGTGAATTGTACTGAAAAAAGAATATATTTTGCAAAAAAGTGAAACTGTCTAGTATTCGTGCCTGAGTGCTGTAACACTTTGATTCTAATTAGATGGGATTGATGTGATGGATATTTATGAAGTTAAACCCATATGGTAATAATTGGAGTTTTCATCATACTCTGCAAAGGATATCATTGTGGTCAAGAGGTATAAAGCAACCTGGGGTGCATTAAGAAAAGTGTATCCAGCAGGTCTAGGGAGGTTCTTTTCCCCCTCTACTCTGTCCTGGTGAAACTGCACCTGGAATACTGTGTCCAGTTTTGGACTCCAGTTTTGTATCCAACTGAGAGCTGTGAGAATGACTGCAGGACTTGAACATCTCTCCTGTGAAGTAAGGCTGAGAGACCTGGAGCTGTTCAGTCTTGAAAAGAGAAGGCTGAGAGGGGATTTTACCAACCTCTTACAAGTACGAAGTGTAGGTGTCAAGATGAAGCTGATGGTCTCTTCTTGGTGGTGCCCAGTGATAGGACAAGAAACAGCAGGTACAAGCTAGAACACAGAAAGTTCCACCTTAACACAAGGAGATGCTTATTTACAGGAGGGTGACAGAGCACTGGAACAGGCTACCCAGAGAGGTTGTGGAATCTCCTCTGAAGACGTTCAAAACCCACCCGGATGTATTCCTGTGCAGACTGCCCTAAATTACCCTGTTTTGGGGTCAGGGGGTTGGACTCAATTTCTAGAGGTCCCTTCGAAGCCCTAACATTCTGTGGTTCTGTGATTTGCTTGGTATTTAAAGAGATTAAAGTTTTTAATGAGAGAGATATTTGTGGTGATGCCAGAATTTGTAATTAAAATTGCACTTGGTTGTGGAGCAGCAGAAAGATTTTCCTACGGGTTTTACTTTTTTAAACTGCGGAAGGCCTCTGCAGTGATATGTAGGTGTTTATGTATTTTACTGAAAATGGGGATTTCATTACAACAGTGCATTGAGAAATAAGATCTAGGTAATTGGACAGACATAAGTCACTGTTATATGGCATTCAACCCATTGTAGTCCTATTTACTGTGTTCCAAGTGTTCATTGTCAGCTTTCACTTCCCAGGCATGTTCTGCAGTGCCTCTTAAGATGGATGCAGTCCCAGACTGTATCTACAGTCATTAGGAGAAAGTCTTTGATTCTTGTGTGATATGAATTTTGTTGCTGAATCAGTTTTCTTGAAAGCGTCATCCTGACTTTATATAAACCTGCACCAATCAGAGCTGAAAATATTGATCTGCAGCCCACTATTCTCCAGTAGCTCCCAAACAGATTTTGCTTCTGCTGTCACATGCACTCCCACCTTCATATAGATGTGACCTAATAAATCTGCTACTAAGAGTGAATGCCATTATCTGAGAAGCAGTTGTTTACAATAATGTGAAAATCACTCCTAATTTCAAAATAAATTTAAAGCCTGTACTCTCTATGTATTTTTGGAAGTGTGGTAACACAAATCTTAATGCAGTGTGTTAGTGATGCTGTGTCACAAGCCAAACTAATAATGATTTCAGGATTTATTCCAAACTGGGTAAAGTTCTTTTTCAAATACCGCTTTTAACCCCACCTCCCACATATCCTTACAGCACCATATTGAATTTAAATGGTGTGGTGTTACATGTTAAATCCAAACTGAGCATTAACTGCTTCTTGTAGTATAGATCATCAGTGGATGAAACTCACTGCTTCATAACATGGAAGGAGAATTTTCACCAGATACCACTAGAAATTAATTTATTGTAATATTTAATAAAGTACAATTGCATGTTATAAAGCATTGAGAAAAAAAATTGCTTGAAACAGTGAAGGAAGGGAAAAATTTCTCATTTTAACTTCTAGACACGTAAGTCTATAATAATAAAACTCATTGTCACCTTCTGACTCCTGCTTTTCTTTTTCTTTTTTAGTGATCAGTCACAAAGTGATTCCAGTACTAAAGATTTTTGGATGAACATGCAAGCTATAACTGTCTACCTCAAGAAATTATCAGAGCAGAATCCATCTGCATCCTATTACAATGTGGATGTTCTAAAGTATCAGGTAAACATGTTTTTCCCTTTGGAACTTTTTATAAAGAGCTCTGGTAGGTTTGATTATCTACAATGAAATTAAAAGAATGGCTCCTTGCCTGCTGGTATGCAGATGAACTGTCATCCCTCATCTAGACCAGTTCTGAGTACATCATTATTTACAATACGTAGGCTTTGTCTAGGCTTAGTGCATTCCTGTTATGCTTTGTGTCATTCCTTTGGATTCATGACCCATTTCAGCTTGTTAACATGTCACTCCAAGTTCATGTGTGCAGGGTTCAAATGCTGCTTCTTTAGGTATTTGCTAGCAAAGTCACACTTTCTTTGAATTTAGTGGGTTTGGTGGAGCTTTGTCTGAGTTTGTATTCTTGCTGTCCTTGAGTTTGTAACTGCCTTCATTGTGGATGCTGTAGCTGATGAATTGTAATATATGAGAACATACAATGTTCAGACTTCTCACAGTGTAATGAATGAGCATCTCATCCTGCAAACCATTTACAGGCGCATGAAGGACAAGAACATCATCAGGAGTAGTCAGCAAGTCATGCTTGACCAGCTTGATAGACTTGATGAAATGACTGCCATGGTGCATGAGGGGAGAACAGTGGATATTGTCTGCTTAAACTTATTGAAGGCTTTTCACATGCAGTCTTCCATAGCATCCTCACAGAGAAGCTGAAGTACAGGCTGAATGAGCAGACAGTGGGGCAGACTGAACATGGGCTGAATGGCTAGGTCCAGAGAGTGGTGGTCAGTAGCATGAAATGTAGTTGGAGGATGGTAACTAGTTGGAGGACAGTAGCTATTGACGGTAGCTCAAGGGTCAATGCTGAGTTTATAGTCTCATTTGACAGCTTTGTTATTACTCTAGATGGCAGAGCACAGTGCACCCTCAGCAAGTTTGCTGATGACACAGAACTGGGAGGACCCTCTGGATACTTCAGAGGGTCATTCACACCTCTAGGGGGACCTCAACCAAATGGAAAAATGGACTAGTAGGAATCTCATGAACTTCAATAAAGAAGGAACAAGCCCATGCACTGATATATGCTAGAGATCACCTACTGGGAAATCAACTTGGCAGAAAAAGGTCTGGGGATGCCATGAAGCACCATGTTCAACATAACCAGCAATGTGCCTCTGCTACAAAGGCAGCTAATGGTCTCCTGGGCTGCATTGGGCAAAGCATTGCTAGTAGGTCAAGGGGCATGGTACTTCCCCTCTGCTTGGCACTGAGGAGGGCACACCTGGAGTACTCTGTCCAATTCTGGGAAGCCTATTGCAAGAGAGACGTGGATGTACTGGAGAGTCCACAAAGATGATGAAGGGTTTGGAGCATCTCTCCCATAAAGAAAAGCTAAGAAAGCTGAGACTGCTCATGCTGGAGAAGAGAAGGCTATGGGGGAATCAGTGTATACAGATATCTGAAGGGAGGGTGTAAAGAGGATGGACCCAGGCTCTTTACATTGGTGCCCAGTGACAAGACTAGAGGCACTGGACACAGCATGAAACACAGGAGGTTCCCTCTGAACATCAGGAAATACTTTTTTCCTGTGAGGGTGATCAAGCACTGTCTCAGGTTGCATAGAGAGGTGCTGGAGTCTCTATCTACTTTAGACTGTGATATTCTTCAGAGTTCTGTGATTAAAGACTCAGAGGACAAATGTTCTCATAATACTTTGTCAGGATTTAGTTATATTCATTACTGTAATTCCCCAATTCTACCAAAAAGGGGGATAAATTTAATTAGGCTGCTTTCAATTGTTTATTCTTTTACAGGTGTCTTCAAATGGCATCCAGTCCACTCCCTTGAATCTTGCAACTTACTGGAAATGTAATGCTAGCACTACTGATGTGAGAGTGGATTATAAGTACAACCCAGAGTCTATGAATGTGCCTAGTGTGCTGTCTAATGTTCAGGTTGTGGTACCAGTAGATGGAGGAGTAACAAACATGCAATCACTTCCACCTGCAAAATGGTGAGATTAATACTTTGGTTTTTACTATTTCAGATTCATTTCAATGTATTCATTAGTGCCAAAGCCTGGAAAATGTCATGGGAAGAAAGATTATTTTGTTTGTTTGACTGATTGTTAAAATGTAGAATTTTGTTAGGGTGTTTTCTGTCTGAAACAGTGTGTGCAGCCAAGTCATGTAAACTGAAATGAGACAATATGCACCCATTCCAGTGGTGTAGTAATATACACCTTAACAGATTATTGGTGTTTGCTTTCTTTCAACCAGCAGACAGGAGACATACTTCTAACGTATTAATTAAAAAACAAAATCACTTAATGGTTAAAAAAGACTTTTTTGTGTGTGTATAGATATATATCCGTAAGGATATAAGGATTAGAGAGAGTAGAAAAAATGCAATTCTTAAAAAGATTTCTTGGTTGCTCTAATTTAAAAAGGTTCTAAATTGGAATGTTTTTTAAAATGATGTTCACTAGCTGAGGAGCTCTTTATAAGCCACATGTCACTGTCTCTCAATTCAAGAGTCATGCATATTATTACCTGCATTTACAGTAGCACCTGAAAGTGAGGCAGAGATCTCAGGTAATTATGTTTCTACAAGCTTGTGAAAACAAGCAGGAGGTAGTGGAACTAGGCAAAGCAGTACATTCCTAGAGCAAAAGGTGAGCAGAATCCACCCACTGTCTGTGGGTTATCGGCACACGGATACTTGCCCAGCAGTAACATAATTCCTGGACTGTTTCAAAGAATGTGAAAAGAGCAAATAAGTTAAAGGAAGTTGGGCTTTGTTAGCCTTGTTACTTACAGATCAGTTTACCTTATAAAGCAAGGTTCAGAAGAATAATTAATCTGATGTATTTATCAGGTAAGTTCTAGAGGAAATTCATTTAAATGTGATTATTGGGTAAGATAGTAATATACAGCGGCAGCTCAAGTGGAAAAAATCCTGGCAAGGTTGAGTCAGTTTTCTCTTGGTATTGACAGCAAGATCGAGTCCACCCTCAGCAAATTTGCAGATGATACCAAGCTGAGTGGTTCAGCTGATGAGTCTGAAGGACAGCATGCCATCCAGAGGAACCTGGAGAGGTGGGCAGAGGAGAATCTCAGGAGGTTTGAAAAGGAAAAGTGTGAGATCCTGCTCCTAGGTCAGGGCAATCCTAGATAGCAATACAAGCTGGGGGGTGGTGAAATTGAGAGCAGTCCTGCAGAAATGGCCTTAAGGGTGCTGGTGGATGAGGAGCTGGGCATGAACCAGCAATGTACACTTGCAGCCTAGGAGGCCTCTCACATCTTGGGCTGCATCAGAAATGTGGTCAGCAGGTCAAGAGGTGATTCTGCCACTTTGCTCTGATAAGACCTCACCAGGAATATTGCATCTAGATCTGGAACGCTGGAGACAGGAAAGATGTGGACCTGATGGAGAAGTCCACAGCAGGGCCATGAAAACAGTCTTGAGGCTGGAAGACCTCTACTACAAGGATAGTCTAAAGGAGCTGGAGTTGTTCAGCTTGGAGAAGAGAAGGCTCCAGGGAGACCTAACAGTGGCCTTCCAGTACCTGAAAGGTACTCCAGAAGACTGGAGAGGGACTGCTTCCAAAGGCCTGTAGTGATAGGGTGAGGCACAGTGTTTTGACGTTAGAGAAGAGCAGATTTATACTGGATGTTAGGAACAAGTTCTTTACCATGAGGGTAGTGGAACACTGGAACAGGTTGCCCAGGAAGGTAGTTGAGGCCCCATCCTTGGAGGTACTCAAAGTTAAGCTCAGTGAGGCTCTGAGCAATCTTACCTAGTGGAGGATATCCATTATAACTGCATGGGGGTTGGACTGGATGACCTTTGGAGGCCCTTTCCAACCCACACCATTCTGTGATTCTGTGATTTTAATGGAAGCAAAACTTTTAACCAAATAAGCTTACTTTGAGCAAAGGCAGGTTCAGTATCCTCCTTCCTGAACATGATGAGAAGGGAGTCTTGTTGTCCAGGATTCTTCCACAAAATGGTCTGTAAGAAAGCCTGAGCAAGAGCCAGACCACCTAGCTAGAAGATGTAGTGTCAGCTAGGAATACTCAGATCTTAGTGACAATTTGATTACAGATTTATCAGATGAAGAAACTTGAGCTGAGTTTCTTTGTCTTCGACTTGGGCAACTTCCCAAAGCCAAAATGCTGAGCCTAGAAGGCTGACCAAAAGAAAAAATAGTCATGTCCCAGACAACTCCAGTATTTGTGTTGTGCTGCCTGTTTGGTTTAGTGGATTAGATGGTGGAGTTTAGGTTCTTTTAAAATAAATGTCTTATAACTTGATCTGCAAGTAACCACTACCATATGTGCTTCCTGTGTGAGCATTTCATTTCTGCTACACAAATGTCTATCAGCCCTTCACAGTGCTCACAGCTTTCGTTGGCTTACTTTCCTTTTGATGGAACTGCTGCAAGTGCTCCAGGAGTTAAAATGCCATGTCAGCTTAGAGACTGTGGTGCTTGGTGCCCTTTTCTGCTCCTTTATAGTGTCAGAAGTTAGCTTAAACTCTGTGTCCTTTATGACAACCTGTTTTACTAGAATAGAAATGGAAATGCTAGATCTGGAACCTGTTGCTAACCTGCTGTTCTCTTACAGGAACTCAGACCAGATGAAAGCATATTGGAAAATATCAAGCATTTCAGAGAAGTCTGAGAATGGAGGCAAGTTGAACTCTGTTTTCTCATACAGAAAAATTGTAACAGTAAAGAAGAGTCTACATCCTCATACCTGTTTACAGGTCTTCACATGTTGTATCCTGTTTACCAGTTAATCTTTTCTCATTTAATTTCTTTCTGAGAGATTCTTTTAATAGCAATTGTAAAAATACAGATTTATCCATTAATTATAAAACAAAAAAATGGCAAAGACAATAGCAAAGCCCTCTAAAAGCAGTTAGTGGCTTTAAAGTAGTTTGGGCTTGGGAGGAAATACATAAATGCTATTTGGTAATTTGAAGGAAAATACATTTAGTATCTTTATATTTCCAGACATTGACAATTGAAATGAAGGTGAAAGAGGTTCATGGGAATACTGAGGGGAATTTAAAATTTGCTGAGACAGACTAAACAATCCATGATTCTTGACCAGTGTTTTGAGGTTGTTAGTTTTGACCACACATGACTCCAGGACAAAAATGAATCTGTGCACAGCTGCTCAGAGCGGTGATCTATATAGCATTGTGTAAGGTATCAGTAGGTGTCCTCTGCCTAGCTGCCTTTCTCTGAGGTCCAGTTGATGTCACAGCCCTTGCAGCCTCTGCAGGTGAAATGTTTCACTGAAGCAGAAAAACAGGAGCCCAAGGGAGGCATCATACTCAGAATTTCTATGAAGAACTGAACTTGTGGTGCAAAGGAAAGGCCTTTAGCCCTGCGAAGAATTTAGTGAAAGTCATTATGAAAGCAGAGATTTGCTGGTAAATATGACTGGTTTCATAAAGATACCACAAGCCTGGAAATGAAAGATACTTTGTGTTCCTGCAGAGGCTGCAAAGTTGTGGTCATCATTCAAACAAAATCAGGTAATTTTATCTGACAGGGGTTGTTGCTGTGTCTGGTGTACTTTGTTGTTCCCTAACCTCACAGTTTTTTGCCATCTATCTTCCATTACCATTATGTAAGGGCAGCTTTCTTGATTTTTTTTTTTTTCTGGTTTTTATTTGTTGAGTTGTTTGGATTTTTTCCTCTTTCATTTCTAAACTGTGGAGTTTCTTTTAAAAATAAAACAGAAAAAACTCTAAACCGAGTGTACTAAAACATGAGTGCAGCCAGCCAAAGAGCTGCTCTACACCTACACAGCAGCATAAAATGCTAGCGATGCAGGTCGCATCTTGTATGTGTTCTTACATGTGACTTGCCCATATCTCACTGCTTCTTGTGTATTTACATCTTTTCCCACAGTCTTTCATCCCCTTTTCTTTGAGAATAAACACTTAGTACTCACAATTCAGTGTTTAAGAGAAAGTATACTATGCTGGTCTTACAGAAGTTGTGCAAATAGTATCAGGACAAACATCCTGACGTCTCCTTTATTCTGGTGTACACAGTGGTAAAATGTGTTGTTTTATTACTTATGGTCCAGCACAATTATGTGAGCTTCCATCAAATACAGAGATAAAACACAGAACAAATCTTCTAAGCACTTGACTATACAAGTTTACATACTGAAAGTGGAAAGAAGTTCTATTAACTCAAATTATGACAGACTTACTGAATAAATTAATTGGACCTGGAATCAAATTTATCAGAAAAAAAACCCATGGCATAAAGCAATTCCATGCATTCATTCCCACTTTTACCCCACTAATATTTCAGTTACCTACTTTTGTCATAATTTAGCAGTTCATAATGACTAGGAATATCAGTTTTTTCCTAAAGTGAAAATACTTGGCATTCATTATGCCGTTAGTAATTATTTAAGTCTTTTTTCCATCATATTTTGCAAGAATAAGACTTAATAACTAGAAAAGTAAACTAGAAACAATGTTTGAGGCAGGGTTTAATGGCTCACATTGACTATAGAAACGTACTTACAGTCATTTTGAACTGTTAGTGCTTTCTAACGGCATCAGTGTGATGATGCTTCACCACTGTCTCTAAAAAAAGAAGTCTGGAGAAAAGTATTTTATCAGACCTTGTCTTCATCAGAGAAAATAAGAATTCCTTCCATCTGGATACATTACTGCACAGTTGCTTTTCTTCCAATGGTTTTGTTCACATAAAATCATACAGGCAGATCATGACAACATATAAATGTTCTGATGTTCTTTCACATCTGCTAATGAAAAATACTGCATACAAGGTAGGTGGTAATAAGTACTAACAGACCGGCAAGAATAAATGATAATTATAGGGACCAAAGAGGGATGATTGGTCGTTACTAGCCTGTCTGATACACTCATTCAGTATAGTCTTGCAGAAATGTCTGTTGTTTCTGTTTACATCATTCACTAGTTATTATTTGAAACAGAGTATTGGACAAAAACAGACTTGTCCTCTCCCCTTTCAACATCTATGTGGGACTGCTGCTAGGAATAGATCTCAAAGGTCACCATGTTAGTTTCATGTCTTGTACCACAAATTTTGAGAGATTGCCTTGTTCTTGCAAAACAACCAGCACTTAATTTTTGTTATTTTTAAAGGTTCAGGATCCCTCAGGGCAAAATTTGAAGTTTCAGAAGGACCTAGTAAACCAGCAACACTTGCAGTGCAATTCATTAGTGAAGGAGGCACCCTTTCAGGAGTAGATGTGGAGCTTGTAGGCACTGGTTATCGACTTTCCCTCCTTAAGAAGAGATTTGCCACTGGTAAGACAATATATTCTACAGTGTTAAATTGTAAAATACCAAACTGTTAAGTGATGCACAAATAATTACCTTTCATTAAAGCATGGGTGAAAACTGTTTCAGAGGGTTTTTTTTTTTGTTGGGTTTTTTTTTTCATAGCTCCCAGGGAATAGAATAGAATCAATCAGGTTGGAAGGGACCTCCAAGATCATCCAGTCCAACCTATCACCCAGCCCTATCCAGTCAACTAGACCATGGCACTAAGTGCCTCATCCAGTCTTTTCCTGAACACCCCCAGGGACGGTGACTCTTCCACCTCCCTGGGCAGCCCATTCCAATGGCAAATCACTCTCTCTGTGAAGAACTTCCTCCTAACATCCAGCCTAGACTTCCCCCGGCACAACTCGAGGCTGTGTCCCCTTGTTCTGTTGCTGGTTGCCTGGGAGAAGAGACCAACCCCCACCTGGCTACAACCTCCCTTCAGGTAGTTGTAGACAGCAATGAGGTCACTCCTGAGCCTCCTCTTCTCCAGGCTAAACAACCCCATCTCCCTCAGCGTCTCCTCATAGGGTGTGTGTAGTATTGACAAAAATTGTTTTATCTACTGGCTGCAAAAAAACCCCAACCTTTATTTTGCAGGGCGGTATATGGCAGACTGCTGATGTACCTGTGAAAGTCATTGGATCAAAGGAGTACAAGAAGCTCACTTTGCCTTCTCTGCTTTTCAAACACTATTTCAACATGCATTATTTTTTTTCAAAACATTGACCTACTTTGAGGCTGAACTACAGAACAGAAAATGCACTTTTAAAAGTCATTTTGCAAACTTTTTATTACTTTATGATAGCACTGAAGTTAACTTCAACACTGTCTTTAAACGATCAACTGCAATATTTGGGAAAAATTTGTCTGATTTTTTTTTTTTTTTAAGTTTATATAGATGAAGCCAAAATAGTAATCCATAGCTGTAATGAAAGTATGAAACTGTATGTTATTCTGTAAACATTAAACCTAAAAATGGAAGAGAGTAAGAAATATGTGAGCTTTCCACAAGAGAGAGTAATTTTTCAGATTCTTTAACTATCAGTTTGTAAAGGAAGCTAAGGCAAAGTCTCCTGTAGCTCTTCTATCTACTCATGCCACAAAACCAGCTGATTTAGAGATGTATAAAAGAAATGAAACTAGATGCCCATGTACCATATATTATTAACATGTGAGTTGTTTTATATAGGTGTTTTTTTTTCCTAAGTGCAATGTGATACAGAATTGCAAAAAAACAGCAGAGATTTACTTCTGCGGATAGTAAATTTTTGGGGCGTTGTGATTGTTTGAATTAAATGCTGTAGATTTAATTTATTTTTATATGAACTGCATAACATTTGTGCCTTTAAAAATCAAAACCAGAAACAAAACTGTGCCTATCCAATTTGTTATCCATGTGCCTCGCTTCCTTTTTCAAAGTTTGGCTTTTCATCAAGAAATCATGGCGTTTGTATAATACACACAGCTTTGTTGAAAATTCCTTGGACTGGGATTTACCTAGAAGGCAGGTTCGCAAAAACTGGGGATCATTTTGAGAAAGGTTTAAAATACTGGATTGCTTCCTCATGGGGTAATTGCAATAAATGCAGTTATAGTAAAGGGAGTTCCATCATGCAGGACTTCAAAACTTGGAGATAGTAACTTGAAGGTCACCAAAGATGAAGATCCTGAAAAATCACAGAAGATGGTAAAAGCAACCTTTTAAAGGCAAACAGTATTTCCTTTCACTTTGACTGCACTTCTTTGGACTCTGGATGCTTTTGGGGTTGTGTGATGTGAATGTAAAGACATAGTGGTTTGGGAGGAATAGCGTTTTACAAGGGTATTTGATGGCAGCAGGATGACAAGTACTGCCATTTCTCTTTTCTTTTATAACCACCGATTTTAATAACTAAGTGTTGTCATCTAATCTGCTTGACACAACCTAAGCACAGGGAACTGACATGTTAGTTGTGGCTTTTAAAGCAAGTCACTAATTTAGAAAATCTATTACATATTTGTATTATTCAGTGTTTTTTCAATGTCGAAATTGGAAGTATTGGTGCAAAATAATTCAATAAACTGCACATAGGAATAGAAACGTCATAGGACCATTCTGAATACAGGTATCTACTTCAAATTCTCTGTTAAAACCTTAAAGCATGCTTGAACTAATTCATGCAGAACCAGTAATGAACTGGGCTGCTAAAGCTTTACAAGAAATTAAACTTTGTAGAGGCTACGTAAATTCTAATGTATACTACACACTTCTGCAAATGAGAGTTCCATTGTTAGCACTAAGCATATACTGTACTGTAGGTTTGATGATAAGGGGATATTTGGCTCTTAATTTGCTAAACTTACTGAATGGTAAATTTGTAGCTCATTAAATGGTACAGCCTTTTGCTGGAATCTTAATTGTAACCTGCTTTGTAATCAAACTGTGTTTAACATGGCAGTATTTCGTTAATGAAAACCCAAAATTGTATTGCTATTTTTAATGAAGCATTACTTTAATTTCTAAGTAAAATGAAGTAGTTATGTTCCAGCACTTTTGAACCAGCCTTCATTCAGGGGATATATACATTCGAATTGGGTGCAGGTTACAATTTTGAAGCCATACAAGTTTATATATGCTTTTTATAAAGAAATTAAAAAAAAAACAATGTAAAAAGTACATGTAGCTGTCCGATTAAGAAAAGAAAAGGTATGTAGCAAGCTGGTTCTTGCTTGTGTATAGAGCAATATCCATTGTAACTGCCTCCTAAGAAAACTAATTTGTAAACACAACTCTAAAGGATCTGAATTTTTATGAATTGTTACTTCATCAGACTGTAAATGAGAGCATACAAGTTTATCTTACAAAAATTGTAAATACTGCTGACTCTTCTTAAAATGTAAATTTTTTTTTTAAATGCACCCATAATAAACATGTAATATATAATTTAAATCCAGATTTATCTTGCCTGTGCTTTTGCAGTTAGTCCCACAGAGCTTCTGAGCAGTAATGCAACAAAGCTATGCCTGTATTGAATATTATAAAGCTGTTAAGGGAACAACCCACCTTCTAGAATGACAAAAATAGTTTGCAAGTTTGTCTTGCGTCATTGCTCAAAGAGAAAATCTTTTATACTGTAGGGCAAAGGATTTGCCAACTATATGTTATTTGAGAAATACAATATTGAAGTAATTTCTCTCGCTGTATGGGTCTTGAAGATACACAGTGGTATCTCCAACTGATTATTTTTTTCAAGTGATAAGGAGCGGAGATAATATTGTGACCTCTTTATGTATTTTAAATACACCGTAGAGAAGGTGGGTGGAAAGATGACTTCCGTAGAGTTGCATCTCCACTAAACGAAAGCCTGAGATGTCTGCGGTGCCTAATGCCTTTACTAAACTGCTGTGCCAAACTAATACCTTACATATGGATGTGTCCATGTCTATCAGAAAGACCTCAGCTTTGCAGACACAAGCTGCTCTCTGTGGGTAATGCTACCAAAGGCTGCGCATTACCTAACCTTTTTCATAAATCTGTGTTTTGTTAAATGAACCGGAAAAAAAATCAGGGGCAAGACTAAAGAAATTGTTTCTCATGTTTTTGTGTTGCACCAGTCCAAAAAGACAGTTTGAGTCTACCTGTACTACTTTAGTGCCCTCAGCAGTCTGAGAGAGTAGTCCTTCTAAGCTGTGAGAAAAGAAGCAAAGTCAAAACTGAACAAATGCGCCGGATTGTTCTGGTTTGTTCCTACTAGTCCCACAGCCTGTATAAGATTAGTAATTAGTCTTTTTAAATTGACTTTCTCAGCTGGCTGGATATCTTTGCAATAAGTATCATTCTTTTCATTCTGGCAAGCAGTAGTCCAAGGGCTTGATTCTTATCTTCTTCTGGAAGGCAGGAGTGAAGAATGCTGGTGCCTGATGGTCAGATAGAATGGTCTGTCTAGCCCAGCAGTCTATCTTCAATGCTGCTGGACAAAGGACAGAGTATAGCACAGGGCAGTTTACTCTGCAATTTACTCTCTAGCAGTTTACTTTCAACTCCCCTCGCCATTATCAGTTATTGGTTAGGGATGCAAAAAGGTGCTCAGTTCTGGCATTCATTGAACTTGAAGTGTCAGAGGTTACTGCTCTGGCAATGTTAACACAGACATTTGTTATTGTGCCCATGTACTACTCACAACTACTATAAACTGGATTTATATTGCTCAAACAGGTTCATGATTATCTAAGTACATGATCAGGTAGTTTTTCAGGGATAACTGACTACCTCTACCACTGCCAAATAATGTTTATGTAGGGTATTTGAAGGAGCTAAGGTTTTTGATTATCAACTGGAACAGCGTGGGAGTTGCAAATGTGGTGGGTGAAAAAATGAAATGAAGTCTTGCATCACTCCAAGTCTTGTGTGTTTGAAAAGCATAAGATAGGCATCTTAATATCTGTGTACCTCTTGTTTTCTTGGAATTGCTAGATAATTGGTTTCCATTTCAGTTGTCATGAAAGGGCAATCTGACTTTAGAGCAAACTAGAAAAACACTCTAGATAGAGTAAGCTAAAAACAGTTCAAGGAACTAAAGCAGCAAATAACATATTTACTGTATGGTGCCCTTGACTGAACTGATTACCAGGCCTCTTAATAGAAAACTTAATATATATCTTCAACTCTATATATCATTACTGAACACTCCTTCCACATCAGTTTGACCTCCCATGTTTGCTGACATATTGATTTTTAAGTTCACCATTTGTTCATTCAATAACCAAAAGAGAAAGCATATAGTCTTTAAGAAATAAAGTCATCTTCAAAGGACAAGCAGACTTCCTCTGGATTACTTACTAAACATTTAACACTTAATTCTGCACTTTCTATGGCTGCTTTCACAGAATCCATTCGTTCTGGTTTTAGATTTGGGATGGCTATTAATATAACTTAAGTTCTGTTTGGCATTGTCCTAAGCTGTATTTCTCTTGCAAAGCCTTTTCTCACTTGATTTGCTTTTTATTGAAACTCAAGGGTTTTTTTGCATTTGTTTGTTTAATAAGTTAGTAATCTGAAGCCATAAATCATTCCAGCTTCACCACTCTGATTATGGTTCATCTTTTTCTCTAGCATCACCCAGTCTGCCTTCTTGAAGGTCTCTTTTCTCAACTCATGTTTTCTGCCCTAGAAGGCTGGCAGCAGTAGGTGATGTGTTCGGTGATGTCTCCATTTTTTTAATTCATTGTGGTTAAACAAGGTAGCCCGTTTCTACAGTTGCTGATTCTCCCCTCCAGATGTCCCCTCCTGCTTTGTAATTAGATAATCTCCTTATATAGTATCCACAGCCTTTCCTTCCACTTCTCACTGCCATCACTGGTGGGTTATATAGTCATCACTAAGGCAGAAGTACTAAAGCTGTTCCACTGTGTCACTACTTGTAAGACATTGTATCCAGGCAAGATGTTCCCAATGCAATTTGGGAAGGACTTAAAAACCCCCAAGAGAAGCAAGCTCAAGAACTCTTACTTACCTCCCACTCACATTGCACTCTTAGAGGCTTACGGGGCTGTCGATTTTGACAGAAAAACCAAAATCTGAACAGACACAAATTTCAGACTCTATGCATCTGACTTCATTCATAGGTGCAAGTTTCTCCAGATGTCAGAGCCTCTGAGCCCCTGCATACAAAATCCCTTGTTGCTTTTCTTGCTTCTAAGCTGTTCCAAGGTTGACCACACTCTAAATATTTAAGTGTGTGCACACAAGAGGAATGAGTGTCTGTAATTCACCATCTCTGCATCTGACATCTGAAGTCTCACCAGTTTAATCTTATGTACAGGCCTAATGCTGCTACAGCTTTTCTCCTGCTGAAATCGTTCCTCTGTATTCTGAAGTTTTAAGAGCTGTACATCTTGGACCACAAACTCAGTCACAAACAAACAAACACATTGTTATTCTGGCCTAACTTCTCTAGGTAACATGGCAGAAACTCTTACACTCACAGAAGACAGGATATCACATGGGAAAACAAGCATAAGATGTAGTATTCCCTTTAGGGGAGGGGGAGAATACATATTCTGACACAAATTTCCATAGAGGAGTTGAAAATGTGAGAGGAAAAAAAAAAGGAAAAGGTGATGGGCCATTACATTTATTCTCTTGGCATTTTGCAAGATACTCGTGAGGAGATACTCAACCTTCTCAAAACTGAAAGTGTACCTTTAATGTCATGAAAGGGCATGCAGGATGCGTTCTCTTGCAGAAGTGGTGCTTTGTCCATGCAGCTATGAGCTGCATTACTGCACTCAGTGCTAACTGAGGTTGTGGACCACTCTTCACCTAAATATCTGCCTTTGCTTCCAGGCATCATAAGTTTCCTAGAAGAATAAATGTGGAACCTGTACCCCTGTTTTCCCTGTCAGCTAATCCCCAAGATTAGCTAATCCACAGATCAGAAATTAGGGGTTTGGGCAAATAGCATTTCCTCCAAAGGATGATTCAGCATAAACCAGTTTTACAATGACATAGGTTTAGTAAAAAATGGTAAAACTATGATTTGTGCTTCAGTTCATCCCCTGTGTAGGCAGCGACAGTGGAGTCCTCTGCTTCTTGTGCTACCAATGATTGGGAAAAGCTAACAGCTTTCACAAGTTGAAGCTCACAAAATGCTGCATCTTTCTGAAGTGGTGGTTCTTACCTCAACACCAGGTTACTAGCAAAAATGGTGCTGAGTTTTACCTTCAGAGTCATTCCCAGCCCAGTGGAACACAGAGACACAGCTATACCTCCTGATCAGGTCATCAGTAAAGGTAAGTGTGTCTTTGTACCAACGCACAGCAGAGAGCAGTAGTATCCAGAAAACATGTTTGTTACTCAAAACAAGTGTCCAAGCCATTATTTTAGCATCTGGACCTTGCTCCTATGTTCAGTAGCACCACCCTGCTAATGTCCCTCTCACAGAAGTTGTAAAGCATGCACAGCATACTTGTGTATGAACAGTTTGAACATATGAGAGTTCTATGTCAACCCTGCAAGAGTTAACTAGTAACACTGGGAATGTCCTGATAGTATGTTCAAACCTTTGTGCTCTCTTCTGGTGTTCTGTTTTTTGTTTGTTTTTTTTTTTTTTTTCTTGAAGTAAGAAAACAGTAGAAATCGGTTAGTGTGCGTAGTGAGCAACAGTATCTGCCATCACCTGCATGCCCATTTCAAAGATGGGTAACCCCATTATGTTAAAATTCTTGTTAAATGCTTCCCTTTAATTAAAGCACAATTCTATTAGACATTTTAAAGCATTCTGTACTTGCTTCTGTCATCTCCACCATAAAAGTTTAGGTAAAGCCACCTTCTCTCCCAGCAAGACAGGGGTTTTTTTTTGTTTTTACTACTGCCATTAGCAGTAGGCAATTGTAAATAATGATTCAAAATAATATTGGAGCAGATCAGGTACATCTTTCAGTGTTCCCTAAAAATGTTTCATTACTGGCTCTCTAAAGAAAACTCTCGGCATCTCGCGCACAGTCTGCTGTGGTGTCTGTAACCCAGGTGAAGAACATCTTGAAAATGATGTGCCAGTATTTCTGTAGTGAATAAATCAGTGTCATCCTTCCAGAGCAATGCACACTGCATTGACTTGCAAGAGATCTTATTGCTGTGCTTTTAAATAAGAAACAGAGAGTCGGTGGTAAGGGCCATGTTGAAACTGCTTACAGTCAGCTCACACTTTGACTTAGAAAGATCCTTCTAGGATTGAAGTGATCTGCTGCCAGCCACATCTAATCTTGGAGACTCCCTTTGACGTATTCCCTTCCTAAGTTAAAGAACTCTGTGCTCTAATCATTTTGTACAGCAGAAACTTTCCAGCAGAAACTGGGACAGAGGGTCCTAAACTCTGCAGAAGCTGCCACATTTGCTGGCTTTGAGCAGCCTATAGGCAGTTCATTTGCAGTGCCTCAAACTGAGCTCAAAAGTGGAGGTTGGACCATAGATGTTCTGTAAAGAAAGGAACATAAATTGAACACTTTGTTGAAGTCACCAAAGAACGACAAACTACCCCATCCTGAGCTGACCGGCTGGATTACACAACCAAATATGAGTGACAACAAAGTCAGCATTACTTGATTGCACTTGTTTATAATTAGGTTCAAATAGTATGGGCAGGTAGTACTTTAAAAGGTACTTGAGACTTAAGATTTTCTAGATGCTCGTAATGCAGTAATCCTGTGATTGAGACACCTGCACTAACTAAAACCAACCAAACTGGCTTAGGCTACAGCTTCACAACAAGCTATTTCAGCAGGTCAATATTGTCTGAATAGACAGGCCATGGTCTCCACCTTCACTCACCACATCTATACCAGCTCTAGCATGCATAGTATCTTCATGAGTCAACTCATCAACCAGACATACACTGGGGAAAAAAAAATGTTAAATTAAGCCAACTAAACCGTCTTGCATGAGGGTTTGACAAACACCAGGCACAGGAATTGCCACCCTAAGAGCAGAGGAGGGGTAGGCAATAAGGTACCTCCCTTTTGGCAGCAACATGTCACTAGTCCAGCTCAGCTGTTCACTAAAGCACTCCCAGAGTGGGGAGTTACAAGCAGTTGGCTCAAATGACACAATGGAAGACTTCTCAACAGTGGCTATAAACCCCAATGTCATAAGATGTAAGAGATTGATAAGAAGAGCAAATAAACTCAGGGGGCAGAGAAAGTCCATGTAAATAGTTTAACTGAGGATGATAGGAGTTTGCTGTGAAAAACAACAACAATATTTCACCTCTGCTGTGTTAGTGGACCCATACTAGCTGCAAATGCCAGAATCAGAGACAGAAAAGTGATATTTTGCCAAGTTTCTTAAAGGCTAGCTAGATTATGTAGCCACATGGTGAACATACTTTGCAATTCCAAAAGTATCTAAAGAAAGATGCTAACACATCTACTAAAGCTAAACCTTTTTAAACAAGCAGATCAGATAAACAACATCCCAAGGATTTAGGGAGTTGAACAAGCCGTTTTACAGACAGTTAATTTTTATTTCAGTGAGTCTTAAAGGGCTGGAAAATATGAGATTAGAAGGAAGATAGCACTGCACCATTACATTTAACAAAACACAACAACAACAACAAAAAAGTGTCAATCTAACTGTAGTACAAAACCTGCTAAGAAAATAAAAATGAAATAATCAGCATCAGTCATGGATGTACTGAATAGAGGTCTTAAGCTAATTTATGCTTAGGTTGAAAATCTGGATCATAAGAGTAATAGGGTCAAAGGAAAAAAAGATTTAGGTAAGACACCTGATTTAGCAGTACATAATATTTCATTTTATAACTACAGCGAAACAACAAAAAAAGAGAAAGATGAAAAAAATTAAGATGTAAATAAACAGGGAATTATCTTAAAGCCCATTTCTGGTGAATTCCTGCAGACTTCATAGTATCTAATAGTCTTCTAGTTACCTGATGTTAAAAACCTGAAGTTTTGCAGCTGAGAAAAGACTGAAGGAGAAAACAAAAAAAGTGAGATCTCATGTATAAATGATTCTTACCACTTAATCACCACACAAAACAGTAGGAAGAGACTTTAAGACCAAAGAAATAAGGACAAAATAACATCCCTTCTGGATAACTAACTGAACTATTCTAAAAGGACATCCAGGGCTAGAAATCTGCATGTCTTCTTGAGATCAAAGAAGAGCTTAGGCTGAAGGGATCTCTGGAGGTCACTTACCCATTTCCCCTGCTCAAACTAGGGGCAAAGACCTGAAGTCTTAGCAAATTAATGATCCAGACTAATGCATCTCAAAAATTAAGAGATTAAAATGTAGTTTAACAAAGAGAAAGTCCAAAAGAGTGGTTTTTGTGAAACAAATCATCCCTTCCATTTAACAGAACTACCTCTTCTAGGCTATACTTGCTTTCCAGACCTTCCATTAGTTGAATGAACAGCTATTTATCTATCACTCTTACCTTAATTGTTTTCTTACTTTTAATTATAGATTCATAGGATGGTTTAGGTTGGAAGTGACCCCAAAAGATCATCTAGTTCAAACTCCCCTGCCATGGGCAAGAACACCTTCCACTAGACCAGATTTCTCTAGACCTCATCTGGGGGAGGTATAGGCTGGATGTTAGGAGGAAGCTCTTCACAGAGAGAGTGATTTGCCACTGGAATGGGTTGCCCAGGGAGGTGGTGGTGGAGTCACCATCCCTGGAGGTGTTCAAGAAAAGATTGGCTGGGGCACTTAGTGCCATGGTCTAGTTGATTGGATAGGGATGGGTGATAGGTTAGAGTCGATGATCCTGGAGGTCTCTTCCAACCTATGATTCTAACTCCAGGTTCCAGCATCTCATAACCCTTACTGTAAAAAATTTATTTCTAATATCCAGTCTAAACCTACTCTTCTCCAGCTTCACACCCACTCAACTCAAGCTCTGTTCTCAGCATCTGCCTTCAAGTTCTCCTTCTAATGAAGAAACAAACTCCCTAGAAAAAGCTTGATTTTACTCTCTTGGCATCTATGGAATAGTGAAGTAAGGCCTTGTGTTCATTTATTATTTTACACTTCAGTAAAATCTGTCTTTTACTTCAACTAGAATGACCAGAAAAGACACAGACCTGTGTGTCAGATCTGCATACACAAAAGAGTTTTGAAGGCAAAGGTCACTTCAGATTGATCTAAAGTCCCTGCTTAAAGGTAATTTTTGAACTTCATGTAATCTAAACTGTGCCTTTCTATATGCTGTCCTAAATCTTGTTCATCCATGACAGAAGCAACGCTCTCTGCCCTACATGCTAACATGCTTAGATTTTCTTTATTTGCACAAAATACATTTCTATTGTTGCTTTCTCCAAGGACTTTCCTGCAATCTCCACCTGCTGGGGTTTGAACAGGATTGAGCAGAATTGAGCAGAACTGAATAGTCTGAGGAAACAAGGAGAGTGAGCAGGATTGAGTAACTGAACTGATAAGGAAGCACAGCTGCAGAGGAGTGGCCTTGGGAGGCTAGCAGAGAAGCTGCTATCTGTAGCTGAGCTGTGCAAGGAGGGCAGGCTGGTCAGTCCTGGGAAAAAGCAAAGTTGTGGCTAAGCTACCCAAAAGGAGGATTAAGGGGGGTAGTTGGTCAGGTCTGCCTCTGTGCACGTGGGCAGCCCATCTCTGCTTTGTAAGCCTATCAAAACTAAACGCCCCTGTACCGAACTCCACTATAAAGGTATCAGGCTTAGCTTCAATAAACAGATTGACCTTTATGCATCACATTGGTGTAAGCCCAGTGTCTCTCCCTCTCCCACACGGCCTAGAAGAGTGGCCAACTCAACATCCACCCATCTTTTCTCATTATTCTACAGGCCCTTAATGATGATTATCCTCTCCGATAAGATTCAAGTATGTGTTACGGAATCAAGTCATACATTCCTCAAATATGGGCTCTTACCCACAAAGATGATCTGAATTCTGTACACTACAGTATAGTCAGGCATCATAAAGAGAAGACACAAACTGTGGTTGAGCAGTCTCCTAGACATGTTCTTCTCATGTTTCTTAATTCAGGGCTTATCAATGACTCCTTGTTTGGAGTCATTCATGGTTTACAAAGGCCATCTAGAAGACAAAAAAAGTTATACTCAATAGAACCATAGAATCAGTCAGGGTTGAAAAGGACCACAACGATCATCTAGTTCAACGCCCCTGTCATAGGCAGGGATGCCCTACCCTAGATCAGGCTGGACAGAGCATCAGCCAGCCCTTAAACACCTCCAGAGATGGGGCCTCAACTACCTCCCTGGGCAACCCATTCCAGGCTCTTAATGCTCTCATGCTGAACAACTTCCTCCTCACGTCCAGTCTGAATCACCCTACCTCCAGCTTTGCTCCATTCCCCCTAGTCCTGTCACTCCCTGAGAGCCTAAAAACTCCCTGCCCAGCTTCCAGATCCTGGAAGGCCACAAGAAGTTCACCTGGGAGCCTCATCTTCTGCAGACTGAACAGTCTCAGCTCTTTCAGTCTGTCTTCATAGCAGAGGTTCTCCAGCCCTCTGATCATCCTCGTGGCCCTTCTCTGGACATGCTCCAGCATCTCCTCATCCTTCTTGTAACAGGGGCAATGACAACGAAGTCTTTCCAGGTCTAGAACTTTTGTTGAAGGATCATAAAAGTAATACCTGTAGAGTTTGGGCTTTTTGTTTGTTTTCTTTGTTTGTGATTGCTTGTTTAAAGTTGTGCAGCCATCAGCACACAGTTCATCCTTATTTTGAAACTGAACATGCACATACTTTAAATATTACTCCAAAATGAGAACCTGTAAACTGCCATAAACAGAAAGCATTATCCCATATTTGGATCAATAACCTATACAACAGCTCCCTACACATCTGCTGTAGAGAAAACTAATCAAGAGAAAATGTTGAAGAGAAGTACATACTACATCAAAATTGCATTACTAAGGGATGGTAAACATATAATTATGTAATACAGATTATATAATCTATATAATTAAAGGCATCATTAAACCTTCTCAGGGATATGGTCTATATGAAAGCATGCCTAGTGTGATGAAGCCTTCATCTGATGTATGGCTTGGTGATATCAGCATGCAAACTGTATTTTACATAGGTCGTTTTATTTATCAAACAAAATAAGCTTTAGTCTTGCCCAATGAAACACAGTGAAATCTGGATTTCACTACAAAAGTCCTCTTCTCTAAATATTAAGTGGACTTGTTAGAAGTAAATTTATATTGTCTGAGAGCAGCCCACTTACTTGGTTAGTTGAAAAGCCAATTTAATTCAGTCAACAACACACCATCAATATGCATTTTCTCCTGGATTGTGTGCATACCCAATCCACTGGCTTTATGTTCCTTTTAAATAAAGGCACTGATAATGTGCGCTTCAGCAGAAAATCATAGGTCTTTTAAGACTACTTTAGAAATGTGCAGCTTCCTTAAGGCCAGACTGGCTCATTGTGCCCTGGATGAGACAAAATGGAAGAGCTCTTCAACCCTTTTTGCTTCTCTCCTCAGTGTGACTAAGCTGCTCTTTCCCAGGCTTCAATTTCTGACCATGAGAGCTAGAAGAGTTTTCAACCAGGGAAGGAGTGTCTGCCACGGACTCCTGTACATTTGATGGCATGGCATGTAGGAACACTCTCAGAGCTTCCCTTCATTTTCTAGTCCCAGTGCCATCACTGTTAGCAACAGGTTAAGGGTTACCAGTGCCACCAGCTGGTCATGTCTTTCTCTTAAAAAGCAAACTCAACCATGGTAAGCAAACCCAACAAATTAAGATGCACTGGTGAGATATCAGTCAACCTCTCCTGGCCAAAATAAAGCTATTAATGCATAACCTTATTGCATTTTATTATTTTTTCATCACTTCTCTCTAAACATCATAATTTCCTTTCAATAATTGAAGGGTGCTTATAAGAAAGACAGGATAGATTTCTGAGCAAGGCCTGTGTCACATTGACAAAGGCTAATGGTTTTAAACTAAAACAGAGTAGACTCGAGCCAGACAAAAGGAAGACATTCTTATAATGAGAGTGGAAAAAAGAGGTTACACAGAGAGCTGGTAGATGCCCCATCCC
Organism: Tricholaema leucomelas; assembly: GCA_013400475.1. Taxonomy (NCBI): domain Eukaryota; kingdom Metazoa; phylum Chordata; class Aves; order Piciformes; family Lybiidae; genus Tricholaema lacrymosa; species Tricholaema leucomelas. Next base: position 53,707 of record WAAF01005619.1, read on the forward strand.
TACAAACACTCAAGGTCAGGTACAACTCAAACTATTCTGTAGTTCTATGATTTACTAACAGAAGTACTGAATGAGACTCTTACATTCATACACATTTTAGAGGGACAAGACGAATTGTGAGAAAAATGATTTGTGAACAAAGGCACTGACCACCAGCCAAGTCATGAACACTCCTGACATGCCCTGGCCCTGAAAAGAGCAGTCATCTTGGTTTAGTTATTGGGTCTTTCTCAGCTCCTCTTAGAGGAGATATCTTCAGAGGTCTCTAGGATTTTCTGCATGAGCACAGTGCACCAAACCCAGTTGGATGCTGGTTTGGAGGGAGGTTGCCGATGCCTAAGTCACCTTCCCATCCCAGTATAACCAGCATTATACTCTGCTGTGATTTTTCTGTTAACTACCTGCCAAACTATTTCATGGTTAACTTTTGTTCAATATTGTCAGTAGTGCTTTGTAACATTTGAGCCTCTGAAATGACAAATCCAATAAACCAAGCATTTTTATATCATAAAAATCTAAGTATAGCTCTTTTGAGTCTACCAAAACTTAAATAAACCAAATCTCATGGTTCTTAGCTATTCAACTGCGATTTGAAGTTTCAATGCACATGAAGTGTTTGCTGTGAACTGGCTGTACAGAACTTGGTGGGAGTTGGAGAATCAGATCACCCTTGGCTTTTGTGCCTTCATCTCATTTGGTCCACACTATGACAGCAAGCACTTTTAATTTGTAAAGTAAAATTTACCACACATTACCTCCATATTTTCTACAGATGCTTTTGCTTCAGAATATACTGACAAAAGGTCAGATCTCACTGAAACAAAGCAAGTAGCTCCAGTCTTGACTCAGGGATCTTGTATCATTTCAGAAAAACAGGATTCCAAGTGTGCTGTGAATTATAAACAATGGATATTTCTCTAGTGGTTACGGTCTCTCCGAGATGGTTTAGGACAGTCTGGATTCTCTCACTGCATCTTCAAACATCTGAACAGATTCTGCACATCATATGCAGTGTTCTGAACTGAAAGACAATCTCAGCACATCCAGTACATCACATCAAATCTCAAAAGGGAATAATTATTCTCTCTTAATTGTTCACAACAGATTAACTTCTCTTCTTCACATTGGAATTTTGTTGTAGAAGGGAACAGCCCTTAGTATTGCCACATTTGCATCCCCATAAGGGGTGTACCCCATTAAGAGGAGATCTTATAAATACGTACGAATACTTAAAGGGTAGAGGTCACAAGGATGGTCATGGGCTCTTTTCAGTGGTGGCCAGTGATAGGACAATGGGCAGCAGGTGTAGACTGGAACACAGGAGATTTCACTTTAACTTAAGAAGAAACTTCTTACTTTGAGAGTGACAAAGGACAGGAGCACACTGCCCAGAGAGGTTGTAGAGTCTCCTCCTTTGGAGACCTCCAAACCCCATCTGAACACATTCCTTTGCAACCTGATCTAGGTAAGGTAGGAGGGGAAGTTGGATTAGATGATCTCCGGAGGTCTCTCCCAACCCCTAATGTTTTGTGATTCTATGATTTCTAGAGATCATCAGGCAAACAACCCAAATCACATAGATGGCTTTCCCATTTATAAGCATACTCAGCAATTTAAAGAAAAAAGCAAAATTAGTAGTTTTCACTTACATTTCATCAGACTTTTTGCTCTGAGTAGTGGCTTCCTGCAAATCAGCCTCTAATTCCCAGTCAAAAAAATCGTCAACTACTGCTTTCTCTGTTGATCATGCCAAACAGAAATCTTCTTGTCAGTGTTCTCAACAGTTTAACTGTGACTGCAGAAATCATTTCAAAAGTGATGACCTTCTGGTAGCTGAGTTTCCTGTCATACTTCAGGCATGAGTGTGCCATAGCTTTCCATAGCTCTAGGACTGCTTTCAATGCCAGTCCAAATACTTTACTTACCTTCTCTATTAGTATCATCAAAAAACAAAACAAAACAAAACAAAAAACAGACAGCTGTGTACAGACTTAAACAACTCAGCACTTTTCTGTATGTTGAAAAACCATTTTTGCTCCATTTTTTGCCAAACATTTTTGCCCACTTTGGGTCTGGGGCTAAAACATGCACTACTCATAGTTAATTATTTACTAGGTTAGATTCTTCTGTTTAATAGTTTAAAAAAATCTTATTCCAAAATTACAAGATATGGCTCAAGATCACAGTTTTATGACTGCAATCATATGACAAGAATCAGCATCCCCTTAATTCACTGAAAGTTTACATCAGGCTGAATTAGAACTTCACAAACTGAAGAATGATATTCCTGAAATCCTTTTTTTTTTTTTTTTTTTCCTCAATCATTGGTGTCAAATCCTGAAGCAAGAAACTCCCACGATGGATGGAGAGGAAAAGCTCCTGATGAGCTTTGGAGAAATCATTTGCATGCAGATGCTATTAAACAAGCTCATTAACTTCTATCAACACTGACTTTAAAAAAAAATAAAGCCAACTTTTAAAGAAAAGTTAGGCATATATCATGTAGCTATGATCTAACCAATTACTAGCATCAGACAACTGAAGAATGTTTAGCCTGATAAAATACTTCATATAAAAAAGAGCACCACATAATTGTTTACAAATTGTTATTATTATTAAAGCTGTAAGTTGAAAGAACCAGAACTAGATAGTAGAAAACTGATGTACAAACATAATTAAATCTCCTTCTGTTACTGTTGTCACACATCATAAGATAATTTGATTCTAGATTTTTATGCTGTTTCACTCTTTGCAGGACTTCAGCTTCTGTTCATAACGAACAGTATTCATCTTCTTCTGTTTTCTTCCAGAATTTTTTCTTAATTATTTGCCTTCCCCCCCGCCACCACCTTCATTGAAATACTTCTGTCTGCACAGAATACAGGAACTGCTAGTTTCTAGTCTCTCTTTACTATGACTCTTCACAGCAGTGTCTGAGTGGTTTACAACTGAAGCTCACCTTCCATTCAGTGACAGTTGAGTTAGGATACAAAACAGTGGAGACAGCAATGGGTCACTAACATCCAGGAATCAGCAACTCCGGAAAGCTTACAGCCTTCTTCCCCAACACAAACTCCTTCCCACACCTCACACATATTTTCATACACTCTTTGATCCTTTGTTAGATTCCACATTTTCCCTAGTTCTCTATGCAAATCCCTCAAAAAAACTACATAGCACACAGGCTTCGAGGAGACCTCATAGTGGCTTTCCAGTATCTGAAGGGAGCCTACAGGAAGGCTGGGGAGGGACTATTGACAAGGCCTAGTAATGTCAGGACGAGGGGGAATGGGTTTAAACTGAAAGAGGGGAGATTTAGACTGGATGTTAGGAGGAAGTTCTTTACAGTGAGAGTGGTAAGACACTGGAACAGGTTGCCCAGGGAGGTTGTGGATGCTTCCTCCCTGGAGGCGTTTAAAGCCAGGCTGGATGAGGCCTTGAGCAACCTGCTCTAGTGGGAGGTGTCCCTGCCTATGGCAGGGGGTTGGAGCTGGATGATCCTTGAGGTCCCTTCCAACCTAAACCATTCTATGATTCTATGATCTCCCCCCAGTTTCAGCATTTTCTAACCAAACTATATCTCCGTCATGCAAGATTTTAATCCACTCCCTTTTCCTTCTGCCCTCTGTTTCCTGGGCTTCACTCCTGTTCTGGCTTCTCTCAGTTTTACTCTCATATAAACCAAAATTGTTACTCTTGCACCTCATCAACTACCAGGCTGTGCCTAACCAGTGGTGCTGCTTTAGGTACCACTGTCACTGAGGTCCTACCACTGCGACACCCATTTCCAAGTGGCACATCTCCAGTTTCCTCCCCTGGTTCCTTGTTTCTTGTCCTCTTGAACAGATGCTTCTTATGCTTCATTCTCATCTCCACTTCTGCATACACACTGCCTTCTCTTACCAGGCATGAAACTAAGCATCTTCTCGCATCTGGATCATGGCAGAAGAAAAGCAGCCGTATCTAGGCCTGGCCTGTTTTTAATGCCTACCAAGTTCCCACATGTGTAAAAGTGAAGCTAATGCTGGCAAGCCTAAAGTGACTAAAAGAAGGGCTCCTGAAATGGGAGATGCGGTGCAGCCTCCTTGAGAGGACTGCTCACCTATTTCATCTCAAAACCATCAGTATTACATGAGGACATGAGACCATGGCCACATACACACACACTTCTGGAGACATCTGAACAGTCCTGCCCAGTAAAAGATGTGGCCACACTCCAGCCTATCACTGAATCACAGATGGCAGTGGTTTGAATGGGACCTCTGGAGAGCATATAGTCCAACTCAGTTGCAGTAAGCAGAGAAGTCCCCAGCTAAATCAGGCTGCTCAGAGTGCTGTCAAGCCTGACCTTGAATTACTCCAGGGATGCAGTCTGCACCACCACTCTGGGCAAGCTGTACCACTGTTCCACCATCAGATTGGAAATCTCCCAGCCAGGCAGTAAACACATCCACACCTCCACAAAGCCAGCTTAAAACTACCCAGGAGGATTTGGTGGTGTCAGTATGCCAGAGGGAGGGGATGTCATCCAGAAGGACCTGGACAAGCTGGAGAGGTGGGCCCAGGTGAACCTCATGAGGTTCTAGACCCAGTGCAGGTGCTTGCACCCTGCGCAGAACAATCCTCATTATCAATGCAGGCTGGGGATGAGACGATAGAAAAGCAGCCTGGAGAAGAGAACGCAGGAGTCCGGGTGGGTGAACCGCGAGGGCCGCGGGAGGGCCACTGGGGCCAGAAATGTTCGGGCTGCGGTGGGGCGGAGCAACTGAGGGGCGACGTCGGCCGCGGCCACCGCCACTGCCGGGCGGGGCACCCAGCTCCCGGGGAGGCGGTGCTGCAGCAGGTACTGCTGCTGCCGTAGTCGCCCGGGGCTGTGGGGCTCAGCTTTGCTTCACGTCGTTACCGCCCAAGTGCACACTGGCTGGGGTAGGTGCTTAAATAGCGTCGCCGCCTGCGCTGCGGCAGTTCTCCGTACCACGGCCAGGTAAGGGGCGGGTATTAGGAGCCCTTCACCACCGACCCTTCCCGACCCTTCCCGCATCAACTTTACTCTGAGCACCCCCGAGTGCCGCCGCTGGCTGGCCCAAGCCCCGAGGCGGTGCCGTGTAGAGCAGAGGCTGCTTGCGACGCGCGCCGCCATAGCGGGGAGCTTCGCTTGGTCGCTGAGGCCGACACAGCTCTAGCTCCGGATTGAAGAAAGTGACGGAGTGGGCGCGAAAATGGCGGGCCGGCCCCGGCCGCTCCGGAGAGGTTGAGGGGAAGCCTAGGACGCTGGTGTAAGGAGAGGCAGGGCACGGTGGCGAAGGCGGGACGTGTCCGCCGGGCAGGCTTTCTGCTGGGAGGCGGGCGCTTCTGGAGGTTCACTCGTCCTCCGGCTGCCCCACCGTAAAGGGGTCGCATCGAGTCGGTGGTCTTCTGCTGTGTATACCGGCGGCCGCCAGCGGCTCAGCCGCTCACATTGCCATGTTTTTCACTGCCTTCACGGATGGAGGCTATGGCTGTGCCTCTGCGTGACAGTTATTGAGGGCATAAAAGCCCTGGGGCAAAAATCTCTTTATCCTTGCCTTAGAGACCGCAGTGCTCCCCACGCTGCTTATCTGCGGTTGAGAGATACCACCCTTTGAGAGGCTGGAATCTCTGAGGGTGCCTCTACAAATTATTCTGCTGACATATAATGCTCAGGTTGCTGCCGGTAGCGTACTGCTGGGAAAGCACTAGCAAGGAAGCTCTCCCTGGGGTGATTCTCCGACCCCATGCAGGGCAGGTGCTGCTCCCTCCCAGTGAAATGGTGGCAGGCTCTCCTGCCCCACTTCGTGCTCCAGCACAATGCGTGGGATCCGTACTTTCAGGGCATGGGCCATCCTGTGGAGGATCTTAGTGTGGCTTAGAAGAATCAGTGAATTAGAAGACAGCAGACCTGACTGGCTGGTGCATGAGAAGGATGCCATGGGATGCTATTTTTCCTGGGTGGAGCAGAGTTTAACTGCTTGTGCATGAGGCGACACTGCTTTAATGCCCCAGGCCAACCTCAGGAAACTTGGACAAGAAGGCTTTGGGCATATCTTGGGAGTCCTATGTCTTCCTGATAGTCCCAGTTGTATCCTCTCAAAAAAAGATCTCTAAGTCTCTTTGCTGATGCCTTTTGGTGCATTAAGGTGCAGACCTTCCCAGTACTTATCAGAAGTTTGTCATTCTGTGCCTGCTTGAAGGAAGTCACCTCTGGCTTTGACTGTGTCCGTCCAACTCCCCAGTCTCCCTGCAGGTACTTCACAAATCAGGAGCTGCTTTGTCCCAGTTTTTGTGTGCTACCAGTGTCACGTAAAAAGCACCCAACCTATATACATGGGACCCTTCAGGGCCTTTAGTTGAACCTAGGTGCTGTCTGCATGCTATCCAGACAGTAGGTTACTAAACTTTGCTTTACAGGCATCTCTGCCTCCTTTTTGAGTCCTTGCATCCAGTTGTGGCATCAGGATTCTCTTCCTAAAGTGAGTGGGGAACATTTGTGGACCAGCTTTCATTCTAGCTGTTCTCTTCTAGACCACAAGGATAATAGTTGGCAGCTTCTTTATGTAGTACAGAATCCCTGACTGCTGCTTTCTGGTGAGAAGGGTACCTGGCACATGTGTCTGAAGAGTGGCAGTATTCATTCAATTTTTGGAACTTCCTGCTGCAGGTGTTTACCAGCACTTCTCCAGATAGTGACTCCTGCCTCACCTGTGATGGTCATAAATAACATTATAGTGTTACCCTTCTTACACTGTGAGCTGACACAATCATTTTGGCAACACATACTGACAGTTTGTGCCATTCACTTAACAGCATAAGGATCTTTTCATTCAGCATCTTCATGTTGGAAATACTCTCCTGTAACATCAGAGTTGTATGATCCATGAGATGAGAGCACTATGAGTACTAATTAAGAGTCTGCATAAACAAGATTTGATGTATTTTGCATCTCAAAACTTGTTAGTGCTTGTAGTCTTAATGTTGCTTGAAAGTAGAAAACTAAAGTACATCCTGTCAGGCATTTCTCTCTACTTTTTTTTCATATAAGTGGTTAAAAACACCATGGGAAAGACAATGTGGGATTAAAGGTGGCAAAATCCTATTTATTTTAACCAGCTGTTCACATGGAGTGATACTTTTGCTGAACACCAGGAGTGCAAACCAGGGGAGCAACTGTATTGTGATAAAGGACAGAAAATGATGTGGCTATAGAGGCCAATGTGAGTAGAGGAGGAAATTAGGTACAGGGAGTGAGAGGAAGTGGAGGATTATTCCTGTTTTGACATGGAAGCTAAGAAGTCAAAAGTTTTCCTTCCAGGTAGCTTGTCCTATCAGAAGTCAGGGTTTAATTTGAAACCTGGGAAGGAAAAAAACCAAATCACACAACGTCAGTGGCAACTTCCAAGTAGCAGTTCAAAAACTGTAAGTATGGGTTGAAACACTTATATAGAAAACTCTTAGAAAGGGTGGGTTGTGACTTCTAATCAGGTTTCCATTGTGTACTACAACTGATAGGGTATTGTATTTTCTGAACTAGACCTGATACTTCAGCATGAAATTATTTGGGTGCCTTTGCCAAGGGAATGAGAAGGAACAGGGCCTACTCTGGGAAGTGTAAAACAGAGGGAGAACAGTGTTTCATACTTCCAGTGTTTTATTTTTCTTTTAATTCTCAGTACCTGAATTCATATGGCTGCATGTGGCATCAAATTTCTATGTGAGTAAGGGAGAGTAAATTCACAGCTCTAGTGCTTGCAGTGGGAATCTTGGACAATACAAGCTCTAAGGATTCAGACAGAAAGCAGAAAGTCCCATTTTCATCATTAAATTTTCTATTTTAAAATCCTTCCAGTTATCTAAAATGTGAAAAAGCAATACAAGTGTTACACAGAATATTACAAGAAATCATGATATTGTTTCCTGTTCTGTATACCTGGTATAGCTCAGACTTATAAAAGGGTAAAAGCACCGCATCATTTAAGTTAAACTTAGACATGTTTGTAAGCTGTTTCCAGTTCCCTCTTCCCTCATATGTAACTGCTGCCACACTACTGGATTTTATTCTAGCAGTTTCTGACCTGATACTTCCATGTTTGCTCTCAGACTTGGGAACAATATGAGTGGAAAATTCCTCTTTGTCAGTATGCCTGGTGAGATAGCTGACCTAATGAAAATATTTGAAGCACATAGTCAATATAAGGCTTGCCTCTTCCTTAAAATACTTTTTTATTGAAACAGAAGAAATAAAGCTTAATTTTTGCATGGGGTTTTCTATTAAAATGTGGCAGCAGTGTAAATGAAAATTAGTCCTGCCATGCATTTTCCAGTATAAAATCTGTGGCTTTCATATTGCGAGCCACAAGAAACTGTTCTCAATATTCCTTCTTTCATGGCCTGAAAGAATTAAGAAAATATTTACATGCTTCATTTCTAATGTGTGTTTTAACTTAATCTCTTAACAAGTTTGATGGAAGAGAAGCAGGCACCATGTTGGAGTAATAAGAACAAATCTGTAGGTTTTTCTTTTTAAAACCTAAACTTCTGGGGTCTTTTTTCTGTTTGTATTATTTCATTTTGTTCTAGTGTGCTTCTACTTACGTCCACGTTTTCTTCCCTAGAGAGAAGTGCAGAGTAAGGATTCAGAACTCTCTCTAATAGTGGTTTTGCTGTTAATGTGCTTCAGCAGAAAAATGTCTCAAGACAATTGTGTCTGAAACTGGGTTTTGCTGGGTGTGCTTTTAAAATTTATTAATTTCAGAAACCCTTTACTCAGTTTTCTGTATTCCTTGGTGGATCTGTAAATCTGAGCTACCTCAGATCAGTTATGAAAATGGGGAATGTTTCTAGATGTGCAGGAGTATATGCAGGTAGGAGAAACAATTCTCTTAACTTTGGAAAGACCAGTGAAATCAAAGAAGAAAGAGTGACCGATTCCAGTTTCTCTGCTCAGAAGCAGAGCCATCAAACTGACTCCAGTTCATGCAGTATTGAAAGTGTGCTGGGCTTGAAGTCTTCATCTTGAAATCTGTCAGAATTTCTTTCTTTTTGTGAGATATTGTCCTATCTTTAGTGGTTTTTTATAACCACTTTTTTTCCAGAGTGAAGCTGCGATTCTTCTACCAAGACACCTGCAGCAATATTTCAAACCAGTCTTAGCAGAGGGGTAGACTGAATTCACAATAGTGGAAAAAGGCTTAGCAGACAGTTTACAAATTCTCTGACCACAGTAATGGGATGCATTACACCAGGTTTTCCAGTTTTGCTGTTTGAGGTAGCCAGCTGGGAGACTTTGTTGGTTCCTGCAGTAGCCTTCTTGCCTTGTGGTGCAGCCTCTTTTCTTGTCTTAGGAGTCCTAGGCCTTTTATCCACATGCTACTCATCTGTCTTCTGTGCTGCCAAGGGGCCTGGTTTGATGATGTTCAGCAGTCTTGTAACGTTATCACTGGTGTAGCTGTCTCACTAGTTCTTTAATTGACTCCTACTCGTACAAGTGGCTAAGTGATGTGACTCAATAGATTGCCTTGCATTGCAGCCAGATAAGTATATATTTGAGTGATTAGTGAGTTTTATAGTTATATTTTGTTTCTATCCCAGTGTGGCACTCCATTTATAGGGGAGTGACACAAAGCTGGTTGTGGCTGACCCATGTTCAACAGTTTTCTTCCAGAAATCACATACTTTGTTTTTCTTGTGGAGTAACTGCTGTCGAGGCATATAAGTGAAAGCTTGTGGAGGTTTACTAACAAACAGCAATAAATCAGCCAATTCCCCACTTCTATCTGTAAGAAACCTGTCCATTCCCTATACATGCTTCCTGAGATATCAGAGTTGTAGATGAAATTGCCTGTCATGGGAAACTGCTTTTGAGGGAAAGAGGGCAGTGTTAAAACACTGCAGTATGAGTACTGTTAACAACTTCTTGCACATAGCTTTCACATGATCCATCCGAATTTCTTGTTTTCTGTGGTCTGAAATTCCCCTGGGTTTCAGATTGGCCTTTGATGGACAGTAGCCACTTGGACTGAGACCTTTGTGGCTGCTAGTCACCGTGACATGGATTACAGGTGTCCATATGAGGCCAGAGCAGCACAAAATTCTGTGTCTGTAATGGCAGAGATGTTTTTTTTCTAGAACTCATTGAATGTCGGTTTGTCCTAACTTTCAGACAGGCTTTCTTTGCTCCAGTTTGTCCACATCCAGAACAAATTTCCCATTCATACTACTATATGGACTGTATTTCCTTCACTACTAGTTTCTGTTTTCTTCCGATTTACTTCTGATTCTAGATGGCTATAAACTCAGGGGCTTTCTGGGAGCCACTTTTGTTACATTTTTAAAGCTTTCTCAGAGCATAAACAAAGGATTCAGAAGTAGGAAAAGTTGAAGGAAAGTGTGGGAGCAATATGCTTACCATCTCTTAACTGTGGAATCAGTGAGACTTGAAGTACTTGGTCTTTAATGTGTCTTTTTTTTCCTTTTTTTCCTCTTTTTGACTTTTCACAACAGAGCCAAAGATTATTGGTGTACATACTCTTGCATCTCTGTGGAACAGGAAGTCAATTTAAGGAAAGAAACAGAAGAATATTTATTGGCTGTAGAAGTAGAAGCAGTATTTATATGCTTTGAAAAGGTATGTACTAGAAGATTTACTTGGTTAAAACTCCAAAACTCATCAGTGCTCATCTGCCATAAGGCTCTTTCAAGAGCTGTCACTTGGTGCTATTCCCTATGGATATTTCTCCTAGCTTTCTATTTTCTCAAGGAGAAAGTTAGCCTGTCCTTGTTCCCAAGATTCAGCCTCTGAAGATAGTACCCCCTTAATCATAAGGTTATGTATCTAAAGAAACAATTTATCTGTGCAACAGCAGTTACAGTTGTTTTCAGTCTAACTGTAAAGCAAGTTCTGTTTTTTTCATTGGCATTCAATGGTTGCAAACTTGATCAGTCCACAACTGAGATACTACAGAACAGAAAATAGAACCCAGAGTGCACAATATAGCCTGAATAACCAATACAAAAGTAAATATAATGTAGCTAGTCCCACTGGTGTTTTTTACTTCTTTTGATTCATGTATTTTCATGTTCACAGATCTACTGTAGTTTTCTGCCACTTAATGCTAACTGGGGAAGCCTAACTCATCTGCTTGAGGAGATTCTATTGTAATGTATCCAGTGGCTGTTCCTGCACCAGGAAGTGAAGGAAATAATGGACAACATGGGAAACTTATTTTTTTCCTTTTTGTTTTTGGAGCTGTGTTGCTCTGTGCTGGATTCCTGCTATCAGTCTTTATTCTCCAGTCATGTCCGTCTGGAACCTTCAGTGACTGCAGTGAGGTCCTTAAAGCTGCTGGGCCTGTGCTGGCTATAGCTGGACTGGTTTGTGTTTTACTGGCACGGTCAAGAGCCAGGCTGTATATAAGACAAAGACAGCTGCAAAATGAGCAAGTGTACAGCCTTGTTTTCTGTCGTGGGAGCTGTCAATTTGCCCAGTTTCTCATATTTGGATTCCTGTTTTTAACTAGTGGAATGCTAATTAGCATCCTGGGCATTTGGGTTCCTGGCTGCAGCCCCAGCTGGCACAGCATACAGCTCAACCACACTGACAGTTCTGATGTGAACCTCCAGGGCTGTGGACTCCTGTCGCTTCAAATCATGGGACCCTTGATTGTACTTACTGGGTTGTGTTTCTTTGTGATAGCTCATGTCAAAAAGAAACAAAACTTAAATCTTGATCAAGAATCATGCGAAAGTGAAGAACATACTCAGAGCCCTGAATCATTTCAGGTCACAGTAGGTAGGTAAATAATACATTAATTTTACATTTGAGAGTCTGCAACATTGGTTGGTTTTTTTCCTCTAATGAATATTACTTTTTCCATCTCTGAATATTACTCATCTAAGCTTTAAGTGTGTCAGTTCTGGCATGTCAAAGCAGCCAAAACAAAAAATGTTGCTTTGTCTCATATGTTTCCTGTATGGTCAGTTCAGTTACCTTTCTCTCAAAGACAAATACTCTCCTTTGGCATGAAAAGAAAGATGTGACTGCCAATCTAAAACAAGCTATGTATGCCAACATGGATAAGTCCAATCCTGTTTCCTTTCTGAAGTGTGTAACTGACACTGCAAATCACAGGTCTATTGACTTCTGTGACTATATGTAAGATTTGTTTTAGCCTTGAGCTCTGACTCCTTAGGTAGGAGAATCTGATTGATGAGTAGAGTATTTTTATTGTTTTTTAATATGGCCAAATCTTCCATCTGCCACAGTTGTAATTCCAAGATGCTTCTTTTAATTGCACAGTACTTGAGCAAATGTGGTATGTTAGCAGGGAATGCTGTCATACATATAGCACAGCTTTTAACACCCAGTGAGTACCTGCTATGCATGGATAAGTTTTTAGTTCTCAGAAAGGGTTAACGAGTAAATGAGAGTATTGCTTTACTGTCATCTGACTGACTGGACCGGAGGTTCATTATGCAGGACTTTTTTTTCTTCTGCCTGTCAAACCAATGTACAGACCTGTAACCTGGTGACCCTCAAAAAGCATGAGGGTTTAAAGTCAGTTTTCCAGACACCAGGAGAAATCAAAGGTTTGTAGAAAGGAATTCAGATTGCCCTTAAAGGCGAGAAAGCAAAATTAGTGGATTCCTTTTATGCTTCCATCAAGAAAAGTAAAACTGAAAGACTAAAGTTTGATGTCTTGTTGGCAGAGTGACATTCTGGAACAATGGTGACTCAGCTACAAAAAGAAACTCAGCTTATTCAACATTTTTTGTGCTCCCTGACTTGATCCTGCACAGAAATTATGAAGGAAAAAAGCTGTCAGAAAGCTGTATTTTTTTAATCTAAATTGTGAAAGCTCAGTGAGTGATACAAACTTTCTGTTTAAATAAACATTTGAAACTGCAGAATTACAAAGTTGGCCAATACACTGCACAGTATGTTCAATAGTGAATTAAGTATCAGTACTACCGCGGTGCTACTGATGTGCCTTCAGCTACAAGTAATTTAGTAGGAAAACTGTCAAGGCACACAAAATCAACTGAGAACCGTTAATGAGTTAAGTACTTTTGATATAGCACTGCAGTGGATGTGGAGAAACTTAAAGCACTCTATGTTAGGTATGAGGTTAGATGTGAGGAAAACCAAATACGTGCTTTGCCATAAAAAGCGACCAAACAGTAACTGTGTTCTTCGCACTTTCAATTTCTGAAGACAGCCAACAGTGGAGACATTTCTATCACTTAGCTAGAAGGAGTGCTTCTCTTCCCCAGCTGTATCAAAATCTTCCATTTATGAACATGCTGCATCTTTTTATTTGGGGATAATTTTGATTTTGAAGATACCTCCAATGTACGTTAGCAGCCCAGAATATAACAGTTCTGCATGTGGGATCATTGCTCTTTACCTTAAATGGTGGACAAGTACAAATACAGTTATTCCAAAGACAGAAAATCTAAGATAAATTTAGAATAAGCAGTGGGGCTTACCTCTTCAGAGGTAATAATTGTTATATTTTTTCCTTAGGTGATGCCATAATGGTATTCCCACCTCCACCACCTCCTTATTTTGCTGACCCTGTGACACATTGTCTTATGTCAAGTAGATTGCCTACAAGTGAAAATCCTCCACCATACCACTCTATCTTCAGCAATGGGTAAGACTGTTTTCCTCCCCATCTTTGTAAATCCGAGGTGCTTCTTAAGATATCCAAGGCTGTATTCTTAAATAGTCACTGTGGATAACTCTGCCAGGCACTGCGAAGTTTACTAGTACATCAGTCGACTTGTTTCAGATACCTTTACTTGACATGGCACTAAAATATGTTAGTGAAAAAGGGAAATCACAGACTGTATAGTGTCATTCTTGAGGATTAAAGTCTTACCAGTTTATCTTTACTGAAAAGAACTTTCAGAGTGAACACAAAACCTTAAATCAGTGGCCTTATCTAAATATGTTTAGATTTCTTCCACAGAAGATGCTCTGGACAGCAGCGCCCCAGTGGCATGATATCCATATTGCCAGATTTTAGGAAACCTCTGTAGACCCAGTGCAGTGAGCCCTTCATGAGACCTATCCAGAAGCCCTCTGACCCTGGGAGTGCCACTTCAGTGTGCTTTATTCACCCTGTAACCCTTACTGCCTTTAAGTGAGACTTACTGTGCTGGTCTGCTTTGTGCAGTAGCACTGTATTGAGATTAAAGGATATCTTGGTGTTGCAGGAAAAAGAGCAGGAAGCTTGAGGGAACTTAAACAAAAGGTTGCAAAGCAGACTTGACATCAAGATGTTGTACTTTACCCATGCAGCCACTTTTCCATACATTGAGTACAGCTGATGTGTTAGATGCTGCCACTGCCAGGCTCAGGGTGCACTGTCTGCACCACAAGAATTTGGCAGTGTTATTTACCTATCCCTTGTGCATTACCACCAAACAGGCTGCTAGCTTGAGAGTAAAAGAGGTCACTGCAAGGGCCACATACCCTGTAAAAGTACAGTGCACAAAACTGATTGGTACAAGTCCTCTATACACTGTAATTTCGGGCCCAAATTTCAGATGTGGGCTGCCTTCCCATGTGTTTAATTATCAAAGACTGTGATAGAATGCAAGCAGCACATCCTTCACTGAGAAGGAGGAAGCATGAGAAGAAGAGGAATGGCAAAAAGATTTCCCTGCTGGTACACATACCAAATGACAGCTCTTGCCTTCACCCAGTCTACAAGGTCCCCTGCAGCTGAATCAGTTGCTTGAACTTGCAGATGTCCAGTTCTGTTGATCTGAGTTTTATGTGCAATCCCATCAGCTCAGTCATTGTTGATTGCCTGTCTGTACATCTCTGCCTTCTGAATGTATGTACACATGGTAACTCAGCTTCTTGGGACAGTTTCTAGTGAACAAAGCACCTCAACCTTGGGTGCAGAAACCCTGACTTGTTTTCATGTTCTGTGGCTGGGAGTGCTCTAGCTGTTAGTTTTTCACACTCCTCAGAATCCTCACAGAACCGTTGCGAGTTAATACCAGTTCTGTGTATTTTGCTCAATTACTCTCTCTCCTGCGGCTTAGCACTCAGTAGCAGCCATGGCATCTTGACTAGTGCAAACTGGTTCCCAAGCCCTTTCATGGAGGAGAAGCAATGGCCTTGTTCCTCGTAACATAATGCCATGGGTGAAAATCCCAAAACTGGAAGGGAATACCCATATCATAGATGCATGATTACTGGACAAATGTGAATTGCATCTTCAGCCCACTGCTCTATGTTCTGTCAGCAAGTGTGTGATGGAGGCTGTGCTGGATGAGAAAGTTTTTAGGATGCTGAATCATTTTCTGATCCCAGAAATTATTTGGTAGGTCTTCAACATTTGTCATGTTGTAAGATCCTTGACTTTTAGATGCGTGTGCTCACACACCAGTAACAGCACCAAAGATGCTCCATGCTCCTGCTTCTTAAACAGTACATGAAAGCAAGTAATAGGGAGCAAGGAGTTCTTCTCTTTCCTCGTGAAGCAGCAGAAGCAATGTGCTGAGGGCAAACTCCAGGGTGAGATGAGCAGCGTACCAGAATCATGCAGATGCAATTAGGTAGGATCTAGTTCTGATGGTCAGAGGAGTGCAGTGAATATTTAGGTATCCCCTTTTACCGTTGCTGGCAACTTAGCAGTCTAGATGTCCATTTGCTTCTCTTTCTCCAGCTCTGAGTGGAAATACTACTACTCCATGCCTGTCATGGACTGCTGGAAAGCTTAATAACTTGAAACTTGCCTTTTAGGTAAGATCCTAAATGGCTAAATCTTGTAATCTTCCGTGATGCAATTCTAAGTCTAGTAACTGCCTTTCATAAGGGAAGGAGACAGTGTGTATGTGATAGACTTTACAAAAGGGCAGATGCATTGGGAGCTAAGGAGCAGAAGATTTAATAAGATTGTGGGACAGCTCTGCCAGAAGAAGATATAGCCATAAGCCAGACTGTAACTATTGTTGTGAAAGGTTAGAAGGGAGCTTGTTTGCCCTCCTCTGAAGCAACAGAATTTTTATGTGAGTCATCATGTACTCTACAGAATTAAATCTAAGTGCTTAGGTAAGTTCTTTGCTTCAGGGATTTTTTTAGGCAGTGTGTGCATATGTGTGTGTAAGTCAAGTATAATTTTCCTCACTGTAAAGGAAAGAATTATGCTAATATGCACTTTTGTGTTTTATAGAGCACAGCTGGCAGACAATGAAGAGACAGTTGCTGCTAGACACTATGAAACCATATACACTATTTCTGGAAGCAGCTCACCTTCAGACATTTTTCCCATGCTGTACCTCTCTGAATCACCTCCAAAATATGAAGAAAAAGCATCAATAACAAATGATGGATGTTCTACATCTTCTTCATCTTCATGCATTTCCCTAGCCACATCTGACACCAGCTCATAGAGGACTGACAGTTAGACTTAATTTTTAAATTAAACTCTGCACTCAACATTTACAATTTTTGAATTTATTTACATTTTGTAATAAAAGCAATAATGTTGGCTGTGTCTAATTTTTCCTCAAATAGCATAGATGATGAATTTGGGTTTCAATAAATATTTGTGCTGGGCTTCTGAGCAAGTAGTCTGAATGGATTCAGTTCACTGCAGGAATGCTAAATGCCCATCTTGTTCTGTTACAGCTTCGGTTTCTATTTTTAATTGTTCTTCATATAATGGAGGCACTAAGCAAAGACCAGCTTTTTTGTTTAATTAAATCTGTTTGGAGCTTCAAAAAAGACATAATTAGGAAGTGTTCTTTATTCTATTTTTGTATAATGTTTGTGGAAAATACTTGTTTTCAGAGTTACTGACTTTATATGTACTCTGAAAGCATCATAAATAGGGGTGTTTAAGAATGAGGCCAAATATGTTAATGGAGAAAATGGTTACTTTTTGGTCTGCCTGGTAGCAAACACTCATAGCTTAATTTAGACTCTCTCTGGTCATTATGTAAGTATAATCCTTATGAAAATCAGTTTTAGTCAGCAGTTAAGAGCCCTAGGGCAACACTGAGGATAGGTAATAGGCTAACAATTCGGCTGCGGTAATGACTGGTGTCAGGGGGATTCTGCTGTGGTACATATTGTCATTGATGGTTTGTAGGAGTGCTTGTTTATGAGAGTGAACACCACTCAGCAAGGCTATCTTCCAGGTGCAGATGTCACTTATCAGTAAATGCAAGAGAGGCAGCTTCCTGGAAATGCATGCAACATGTTTTTAACTGATGCAGCACTTCACAGGCCCCTCAGAAATACAGCCGTCTTAGCTCCTGTGTCCCTGTGCAGCCACCAGGTTACTGGTAGCTGTCCACCTTCAGGATGGAGTAACAACAGGTTCTAGTGAATGTTTGCACCTGTTCCTGAACTGAAGGATTTGTTTGTAGTAGGTGAGGATAATTAGCAGGAGCTGAGTTGCTGGTGACCTTTGATGCTTCATGACTTGCTCTGAAACCTGTTGGGGGAAAACAGACCCAATTCTGTACGCAGAAGCAGAAGGTGGCAGAGCAAAACTAGGCTTGATTCAGCATACTAACATTAAAACATCTTGCACACATGATCTCTGTCTTGTTCAAGTCTCTGAATGCCTGTATGCTCTGGGATCTTAGTTATACTTCAGCTTGTCTTCTGCCGTGTTGAAGTCCAGGGAACCCGGCTGTAACAGAATGACAAGCTTTGAATTAAGTCCAGAAGTTCCCTTCTGTGTCTAGGGAAAGGTGATTGTCTTGCACAATTTCCTGATGAACATCCCTCTCACCTGCCGCTGTTCTTTAGAGAGATGTTCAGGAGCTCCTGCATTTGGTCATTTATTTCTACCTCTGTGTTGTTCCACAATCATGCTAGGGCAGCATTTTGTGCAGCCACACAAACGAGCCAGTGAGGGAGGTGTGTTTCACCAGCAACAGATCTAAGGGGCTTATGCATGCAGAGTAATGAGCAAACACAGCGCAGAGAGGGATTTAGTATGTGGGAGCCGATTAAGTCGGCTTGACTCGGCCATGGGAAATGTCTGTATGAAGAACGGGGCTCCACAAAAGTCAGCAGGCATTTCATGCTTTTTTTCTCTCAAGTGTTTTTTTTCCTAGTGAGTTTTTCAACGGTACTGTTCCTTGAATACATTTCTGTAATCCAAGATAGGATTTACCATCTTCTGATTTTCTTTTTTTTCCGCCTTTACTTTTTAACCTGATTTTTAATGGTAGTGCCCACTGGCCTGCATGATTTGTGCATACAAAGCCTTGCATGTGTCAGTGGAGCTTCACTCTGGATTTGTGATGCTGTTACACAAGCACAGAAGCTGCTGTATTTTACCTAAAGGATCTCATGCAAACAAAGGACCGTGTTGAATTTGTTCTGTTGTTTCAATTACAAATGAGCACTCATTTGCTGAAAAGGTTGAACATCAAAAAAAAAAAAAAAAAGGCATTTAAACCTTGAAATATATCACCATCCTTCAAAAAATAAATAAAATATGGTCATGTCTGAGTGCTGACTGTAAAGGTGTTAACCTTTCGAGCTGCATGCCATTTGCTTAATCAGTTGTGCCCAAGATGTACCCAAAAGACCAGACAAATGAAGTAAAATACGCTGACTCTGGGCAGAGTCTTACGGAACTGATACATGACCTTCTTCTTTTTCTTCAAGGTTATTGTGTTCTGATCTTCTATTGCATTGTCTCTGGTGTGGATCATTTTATTTCTTAAAGTGCAGTCTTGACAGAAAGCATGCATTAAAAGAATGCTGACCTGGCACTCTGGAGTCATCACCTGAATTTCCTGAGAAAAGCAGGTGTTACCTCTGAAAATAAGGATTGAAAACATATTTTCTCTTTATATAATTTTGAGAAGGTACTTAGGGAATAGCTCAATGTATATCTGTATTAGCATCTTCTGTTTTTGACTTGAAAACTCGGTGTGGGGGATATATCTCCACAACCTGTTTAGCACTGAGAAACCTGGCACAGCCAGGACAACAGTACTTGCTTAGTGCATTGTCAAAATCCGTTTCAGCAAAGTCAGAAGATATAAGAGGTTAGCAGATCTGCTGCCATCACCAAAGGCTGCCATTATGTGAACAGCATTAGTGAGAGGAATTTTTCGTGTGGTGAGTAGGGATGAAATACAAAGGAAGCAACACCTCGTAAAACTATAAAAGTAGCTTAAAATAATGCAGAATAGCGTTTTTATTGAGGAAGTGAGATACTTTACTGTCACACTAATGGTGCTATAACCCCCTTTCTGCCTTAAGGTTAGCTTAAGTTCTTGACATACAAATACTAGGGAGCAAATCGAGTTGGTTACTGATTCACACTTAGTTAAACAGGCAAAGTGGGAGGTAAGGATAGCTCATCTTCTGTAAATGAACTTAAGGTCTCTCTTCCTTGCTGGTTGCACTAACTGCTCTGCATCTAACTGCATCTAACTTTTCCTTTGGAAATTGGAGGGATTCAGGAAAAAGGCAATTAATGTCCTTCCTCTCAGACAAGTCTTTATTCCTACCTGACCAGCAATTAAAAAAAAAAAAGTGTGAAAAAAATGAGATTGCACAGATCTCTGCAACAATGCTACATGAAAATGTCAGCACTCACTGGATCACACCTACCCCATCCTTGCCCTTTGTGATTGATAGTGCTGTATCCACCTACCCCTTTTCCATCCTACTTCTTCAAAGTCATGGCTTATGGGGCATTTCTGTCTCCAGGTAAAATATTTTTGTCAGTATCTCCACATTTCTGCAGTGAATGTTTTGGCCTTCATCTGTGCACTTACATCTATCATAAATGCATGTATCTGTATAATTAGGCATGGAGATACCTTCAATTTAGTGTGCCTGCTGCCAAGACAGGAGGCATATAAAGCACCTGGAGGCATGTAAAACCACTTTGCAGGCAGATGCAGTTGCAAGCAGCTAGCTGAACTCACTCCTTTCAGCTTAACTTTGAGGATGGCAGTGCAGTAGTAGTATATGGCCTGAGCATCCAAGGCTCACTCATGGGTGGTTCTTCAAATACTGCTCTTACAGACATAATTCATGTTTTTCATTAAAGACTCTACTTTAGAGTTGCCTTTGTCTAGAGAAAAAAATATTCTCTCTTAAGTGGCTCCTTAACTTCCTTACAAGTGAATGTTTTATTATGGAGTGACACATTGTACCTACTCCTCAAAGCAAATCAGTGTGCAATGTCATGCACAGATGTAATTTTCTCATATACAACTTCTTTTGCATGTTCTGTAACTAAGTGCATGACTGTATTAAAGGCTGGTGGGAAAATAAAACCTCACTAGAACAGGTTGATAATACGGACAACCATATAAAAATTGATAGCAGAAGAAGAGAAAAAATGATTAAGTGAAAGCCTATCAGTATTTACTAGGATGACTCTTGAAACTGCTTAGAGAATGGGGGAGATGCAAAGCATTACAGAAAACCTGCTTCCAGCAGCAAGTGTTGCAGAAGATCTGCATTGGTCATAGAAGATCATGCAGAGCAACAGAAAGCAAAGCAGTGCTTGTGTTCAGGGGTAAAGTCCCTAAAGCAGGTCGGAGCAAGCCTTAGTGAGGTCTGAAAATAGCACGAATTCAAAAAACCTCACTCTGACCAGTTCCTTAGATTTCACAAAACTGTTCTCATATGTTTGGGAGCTATCCCAGTTTAAAGGGATGTATTTAGTAAACCAGCAGTTTTAAGTGAGTTTCTATAACACTGTCTTAGTCTGCAAAGGATAGCACTGGCCTTAAAACAAAAATAGTGTGATTTAGTTATCTCTTAAGACCTTGACAGCTGCCTGAATGCTGTATTACTGCTGCCTGGGGAAATAAAGAGAGAAGTATGGGGAAGCTTAGAGGAACTTAGGTCTTGCAAAGAGGAGGCAGATTAAAGAGAAAGGTATCATTTTAAATTAGATCCTACTTCACCAAACAAGAAGTGGGTTTTGTTCCATTTCCAAAGTTCAAGTGACAAATAGTCTTAGAATAAACCACTTTTATTCATCAGCTCTATGCTGCACTTGCTCAGCAATCATGAAGTCATGTCCTAGGTCAGAGTCAAAGAACATCAGTCATGGAATGATGCAAAATCCAATGGAAAACTTTGATTCTGGCCAGCATCTAAGGACCACTGCATAGGACCAAGTATGTGCTCCAGTATCCTGCTTTTGCAAATAGCAAGTTCTTGAAAAGAATGAGAGAAGAAAGGTGATTCTACATCTGTGTACACCACTGGTTGGATAGCTACTATGATACAATGCTGCTTTTAAACTGAAAGCCTGGAAGATTCAGCAAAGTAATGAGGGTGATTTGTGTTATGGAAAAACCTGACTTGTAGAGAGCATTACCAAAAGTTCATTCCTTTAAGTTTACCAAATACAACAGTAAGCATGACTTAGGTTTTGGCTATAACTACCAATAGAAGAACAGCTTATCTAGCATTTCAGCACATTCTCATTTAGTTGTCATCATATGAAACCACTGCATTGCAAGTCCTAACACTTTGCTCAAGTGCTGCGTAGTCCTGACCAGACTTGGTGATGGAGGAAGTGATCTTAAGTGTATTTGTCAGAAAGATTTTTGGCACCCGTGGTAATAGAAAAGGCGTAATACTGACTTTGGGACCTTCCCATACAATTTTTAAAGGAGTCCAGCACTAATATTCCTCAAGGTCTACCTCATAACAAATGAGAAAGACACATCTGCAATTGCATTCAGCATCAATTCTGAAAGCACCACAATTTAGTGAGCAGCCCCTTTCAGAAATTAATTCATAGAATCAACCAGGTTGGAAGAGACCTCCAAGATCATCCAGTCCAACCTATCACCCAGCCCCATCCAATCAACCAGACCACGGCACTAAGTGCCTCATCCAGCCTTTTTTTTTGAACTTTTCATTCTTGTCACACTGTGCAAGATAAAAGTGCACAGCAGACTAAAGGCACCTCTACTGATTTTGAAGAGGCAGTCTGAAAGGTATAACTAATTTTATCTTATATATTTCAGGATAAGCTTGCTTCCCCAGAGCTGCTGATAGCAGGAAATAGTATTCTACAGTCTATCACCTGAGAGCAATCTCTGAACTGTGTGTACTCCCCTGCCATGCTAATCAAAATGGATTGAGTAGTTGGGAAATTTTTTTCTCCTTAAGGAATTACATGAAGACATTCTATGAGAACTATCTGACAACAATTACTTTAGTCTCAAACAGTTAGTAAACAGAAAATCTCAATATTCAGTTATTCTGTCTGTTTAATATATGGGACATAGGTTCAATCAAACAGTTCACCGAGGTGTAAAAAAACCCAATGTTCTAGGTACTTGAGAGTACAGGGCAAGAGCCCTTGTTTTACCAGAGATTTACAGGATATTATTACTGCAGTGCTGCACGATTTAGGGTACGTGGGCTTTATTCAGCATAAGCTTGGAGGAAGGAGTGGAATTCCCACAACAAAAAAAAGTCCACAATTAAGGGGAAATTACAGAGCAATTACACTGCCTTCAAACAGCTGGAAAGCTTTGGCTGGCTGGAAATAACTTTTCTGCCACAAGCAGCAAGAGCACTCTCCTAAGCTGTTCAGCATTCACTACCCTGTTGCCATTTACCCTGCCACCCACCCACTCAACGAATCCCTTTGGCAAAATCTCAGAAAGCCTACTCTGATACTTTTAAACCATCAACATTCTGGACTGGACTGCCCAACAAGCTGCGACAGAGGTCCAGATGTGGCCACAAATGTTACACTGGAGAGCTGTGCAAAGTGTACCCAGCAATGCCTATGCATTTTCCTGCAGATCTGTACTGCTCTAGTGGTGGCACAAGGAGAACAAGAATTGCCTCGCTGCTGTTGACTAAATGTATGTTCTCCATATGTCTAATGCATCAGCTGTCAGGGGGCCTAGGAAGAGCTGTGGTGGCTGCGGCTTCCTTCCTTTCCCATCTGGCATGGGCAGAGCGAGGAAGTATCAGTGGGTGCCAAATTAAAGAAGAGAAAAGACAAAGAGATAAGCAGCCTTGCGAGAGTGAAGCCATTTGGGAAGTGATGGTGGTATTTCAAAAAGTCTTTAGTGATTGCTTCAGGCTTCATTTCCCAGACCTTTATTCTTCTAAGCAAAGTTTATTCTTTCACGTGGTAGACTCTGTTAACCATACACACACAAAGTTCTCGTATAACTAACGTGAACCTTCAACTTTAAAAGCTCTGCTAAGTCCCTCATGAGCCCCCTTTTTTCTTGAAGCAGAATATACATTAGGCTCAGTAATGGAGCAGAACAACAGCGTAGAAGATTTCTCCTTGAACGTCTTTTCTGTCACTCCTTGTCAGCCAAACAGATCCGATGTCCTGGTGTCAGATGGGGATAAAGCTGGTGCCACTTTGCTCTTTTCAGGTGTGTTTTTGGGACTGGTGGGGATCACTTTCACCGTGATGGGATGGATAAAATATGATGGCATTACACATCTGGAGTGGACTCAGCTACTAGGGCCTATTCTGCTGTCTGTTGGGGTGACTTTTATTCTGATTGCTGTTTGTAAATTTAACATGCTTACATGCAAGCCCTGTAAAGAAAGAGAGGAAAATATGTCAGAACTCGACCAGACTGCAAGCGGACAGTCCTTTGTCTTCACTGGCATTAACCAACCTATAACTTTTCACGGTGCCACAGTGGTACAGTACATCCCTCCACCATACCCAGCCCAAGAAGGCATTGCTGTGAGTCCTGGCTACCTTCATCCAGTGCTCAGCTGCTGCAGTGCTCTTTCCTCCAGCACCTCGCCAATTCCCTCTCCAGGCTCTGCTCACTTCTGCCCTGCTTACTCCATGGACAACCCAGCTTTTACCGGAGACGAGAACTACACTACTCATCCTGCAGATAATACCAGGAATCAGAGGTACATCTGAAATCCTTAGCGTATTGGACACAGGCTTCTGAGTATTTTGAGTACCATGTATGTTTTCAAAGGAAACAGAAGCTAGTCCAGGGTGTTGCTGTTCTTCAGATTTTTCTTTTCCTTAGGAGTATTTGTTAAGTAAAGACTATGGAGACACATGTTTTCTGGAAAGCATTTTTATCCAAATTAAATTCACTTATGGATCCCTTTCAACTTCCAATCTACTAAATCTCTTGTTGCTTTTTAAGATATTAGTATGTACGCTCCTGACTGTGTTTTTATTTTTATGCTTATGTTACTACCTTTAGATGTTTGACCAGAAATTTATATAGATAGCCAGAGGCTTCCACTCAGAACCACAACATGTGAGTTAGCACACAAACAGTGTTTTTACAACCATGAAGAATCATTTTTGATACCACATCCTCTCCCTCCTGATTGTGCCTGGCCACAACACGGTCCTCTCCCACTTCCAGCCCTTAGTCCTTTCCTAGTTTTAGGGCATAAAACAGATTAGTGATATTACAAAGCAGTATGCAGCTGATTTAATCAGACACAAAATGATTTCATATACTTCTTTCCTCTATGGAACGACATTTTAATTATAGGAATTACACAGAAGTATATCCTTAGAACACAAGTCACTTTTAGTTCATTTATCAAAGTCTGAAAACCTGCTGACAGATCCCAGCATCTTCTGAAATACAAGTGACAGGCATAGGCAGCATGAAAACAAAAGTCACCTCCTGACACACATAATTCACAAAAAGAACACTGTGAACTGTTAAATCACAGTAAAACTTCATCTTGTAGCACTTTCTCAAGAAGTCAGAAAGTGCTTTGCTGAGATGAGACTGACAGGATGCAGCACCAAGGTTGCTTGCATGTTTGCGTTTGCTAAATCCATTTTGCACCTGCTCCTCTTCCTATTTTCAGATCAGAGAACAGTTCTGATGACCCAGAAGAACTGCTGGAAGACTACGGCTGTAATGACTTGTCACCTCCACCTTATGAGGAAATATACCCACGCTCTTCATAGAATGACCATGGACAACAGAGGGCAATTCTAAGAGACACTAGCTTTTCAATCTACAAGAATATTTTCTTTAGACACCTCCACGATGAGCCAGTGTGAGACAGATCTTGGTACTGATACACACAGTTCAGTATCACTGAAGATATTTAACCAATCCCTTCTTTTTCTCCCTTGAAATTCATTAGCCATTTGCTATGCAGTTTAACAGCAGAGCTATTAATTATTTAATAGCAAAGCTATTTATGGCAAAGTTATTAAACTCGAGTATCTAAATCCCTATCAGTGTTCCTCACCAAGAAACCTGATTTTCAGAACTACTGAAACAAGTGTGTACTGTGAATACATAAGATGCTGTGGAAGGTCATGATTTCTCCTGTACATTCAGCATCACCAGAAAACACTTTGTTCTTGAGGTATTTTCCCTTTTGATTGCTTGGGAAATATAAAAAGTGATGAAGTGTCTGATCCATGTAAGTGCCTATAATGTCTTATTTCAGCCCTATTCATTAGACTAGATCAGTCAGTATTAAGTCCAGTCTCTAGATGAGACTTCCCTTGCTTGTTTCACCTGCACATCTAAGGCCTGTAGTAGTTTTCGAGCACTCTGCTTGAATCAGAGCATCCCAGAACAGAAAATATACACAGTGACCTCTGCCTGTTTTTACACAGACATCTAAGAGATCCTGCATGCATCAAATTCAGTTCCCTTCCACATCTGATGGGATGCAAAGTGCTGTCTCCCAGTAGGAGGCCTAACAACTACTGGATTAATGTACCTAAAGAAAAATGTCACCCTTCTGAAGCCTTGAAAGAGATGTGTGATCCTACCAGTGTTAAAGGCTTTAGCAGTCACAGCTTCTCTTGCTGTACCCTTGCTCTGTGGGAAAGCTATGATGGAATCCCTCCTGATACTCCTTGTTTGAACATGGGTCCTAGCCACACAGGTCCAGTACCTCCAGACCACTCAGGCAACTGTGGGTTGCAGTGAGCTTTCAAGATCAATACGTTTCCAGGCATCGAGTGCACAAGTTGGTTTACAGTCATGTCTAGCAAAAGATGAGGTACATAAGCTCTGAAACCTTGCAATCCAGAATGGAGGTCCCCAAAAAGCTTTCAGGAGCTGTGTAGATCCTGGAGCGAGTGAGAAGGCCATGTGTCTTCTCATTTTTACCTTGTATTTCCACACATGCTTCAAGTTCAGCTTTTGACTCTGTCTGTAAGTGCCCTGACAGAGCTGCACAAGTTGGTATCTCCCCATGCAGGATTCAATCAGTTTTGCCTATAACCCTTGAAAGACTGAAACCAAAAGCTGTTCTTAGCCTACACTGCTGGAGTAGGGACAAGGCAAATCGATCCAGTAGTCACCATCTAAAGTAACAGTGGTGTGCTGCAGATGTGTCTGTGGGTCAGACTCCTGGTCTAGAATAGCACAGCTAAAAACAAGCATCCATTATGGAATGTATGAACTTTCTCTTACTCCCCAGCACAGCTGTCTCAGCCCATGGCAGTTGTCATCAGACTGTGATGATCTCGTTGACCTCATTCCTGAGGGCTGAAGAAGCCTGGTGTTGATAAGGCAGTGTGGGATGTACCTGAGCTGGAAGTCATTGAGCATCCATGCAGCCTTGCTAACAATAAGGAAAAGTAGCTCTGGATGGAGAGATGCATTCAGAATGTTGTGCAGCTGCACATAGCTGCACATGCAGATCAGCCTCCCTGTCCTGTACACTTGGGGCGTTTTTGGAAGGGCAGAAGATAAGTGCAGTGCTCCACAGTAACAGATGTGGCACTGACAGAGGTCATATGTGGGGCAAAACATTTAAACTGAATTAGCAATACAGCAGCATCTACTAGACAGTGACTACCAAACACATGCAAGGTTTTTCTCACTAGAGAAATATAGGGCATGATGATTTTCAGCAGTGATGGCCTGGTGTTAGCAGGCAGGGACACATAGTTGGAGAATGACAGGCACTCTGTGTTCAGCATGATCTCTATGGGATTGAGTGAGAGAACAGAAAGTCTAAAAATAAATGCAAGTTTCTTTTATGGAAATCTCTTGCTCTTTTTCCAGAATTTACATGGAGGCAAATTCATCCTTCTTCCACAGCAGGAAACTGGAAGGTCTCAAATCCCCATTTAGTTCCACATGGACAAATTCCTGCACTTAGCACATAGGTCTGCTGACTCTAGCAAGCACAGCAAGAGAGCATAGGTCAGGCTTGATGGATTCACTTGCAGAATCACGGTCAAAGTTTCACCCTCCCCCAAAACAAGAAAATATCTTCATTCAGAAACCACAGGCTTTTGCTACTGCTCTCTTTTGTTATTTTAATTCCCCCCCCTCTCCCCAAATATGTGACATAAGCATGTGTCATGGGGAAATCATACTTATTTTTTATTACATCAGGTCATACCATCAGAGTAAATATGAGAAATCCAGAAGGTTGCACTGTGGACTCTGTATCAGTTTTTAAAGTTTACTTCTATAGACACTAAGCTCATTGAAAGAGCCCTGAGCTTCTTTTTAGAGAAAATGATGAATAAATAAATATAAATATAAATATAAATAACTATGTTGTAAAGTTATCTTGACCCATCAGATGCATTCTGCCTGTATTCTGCACGAGTCTTTTCATGTTGCACAGATATTTGAGTAGCTTGCCTGACATTTTCTTGCTGTACTGACTGCTGATCAATATTGTTAGGAACAGAACAGTATTGTATGAAGACTTTGTTCTCCTGCTTTCTTCCAGATTCTGCTTTAAACCTATTTTTCCAATTCTAACTTTTTTTTTTTTTTTATCAATAGTGCTTTTTCTGCTTTGCTACTGTATCTTCAGTGGTATAAATGTCACATGAATTCACCTTTCAGCATTATTACCCTATGACAGGTGAAAGAGCAAATCCATTTGTCCAGACTTTCAGCCAAAGTGAACCTACACAGCTCTGCTAAATTATCCTGGTTTCATTCCTCAGAGCACCCAGAAGATTGTGTTTGAAATTTCACTCAGCCCCCTTTTCGTTTATAGCAGTGTCCTTTAGGCAGAATTACCCTCTTTCGCGCTGCTCGCAATGCTTTTGCGGACCAGCAGAATAATGCTTTCTGATAGCTAACTGCATCTTCAGTTCTAACCATAGCCACAGAATGTTGTACGTTAGCACTCAGCTGTGGAATGTTGTATCCTAGCATTCAACTATGTGGCTTTTTTCCCAATGTCACTCCATTTATAATATTTTGACCACAGGCTTGTTACACATGAAATTGGTAGACACATGTTCACTGACATGAAGCTGAGCGCAGCCTGTTCATTGCAGCAAAAATTCTGCACATAGTAGGGAACTGAGAAGCTACTTCAGAACACTAAGTGTCACCTGTTAAATGCAGCTGCAGGGTGCAAATTTTTTCCTCCAGTAAAATGTTAAGTCTGAAGTGTGGTTTTAAACATCAGCACTGCCACATCTGTGAGGGAGTACAGGAATATATGAATAAAGGTCTGCTCTGCTTTTGGTTTTGCAGTTCTTTCAAAAAAACCCAAAAAAACCCAATAAAACCAAAACCAACCAACCAACCAAAACCCCAAGAAACAAACAAAACCCAACAACAACCACAAAAACACCACAAAAAAAAAAAAAAACCAACCCCACAACCAAACAAATAAAGTTTCGCTGGTGCTACTGAGCAGGTGCCTGCAGGCACACCCCTAAGCTGGCAGCCCGCAGCAATAGAAGCTGAAATCCTGCAAAGGGTCATTTTAAAACTGTATCGGGATGTAGGAAATTGGGGTCTCTGGTTAAAAATAAATCTGTAAGTAGGACTCGTTGCATCCCGGAGAGCCCTCCTTAGGCACACACCAGGTCATCGGCGCATCGTTCCTGCAGGATGCTCGGGAACCCTGCTCCGTACCCTGAATTCTTTATGGGCTCCAACTTTCACGCGGCCGCCGTGTTCTCCTCAGCCCCACGTGGACCACGGCCGGGCAGGTTCACCCAGAGGCCCGCTCTGGCCCTGCCGTCGCGTCCTCTCCTCGCTGCCGCCAGGGGGCGCTGCAGTGCCCCGGAGGGGACGGAGGCTCCGGATGCGGCGACGGCCGCGGAGCTGCTGTAACGGCGACTGCAACCGCTCCGCGCAGCAGCGCCGGGGCCGCCCTTTTCCTCACCCGCCCAAGATGATATTGGACGGCGTTAAGGCTGTCATCATTGCGTGTCGTCACTAACTGGGCGGATGGGTAGGATGCAGAGACGGTACATTTTAGCTCGTGACACCTGGCTTCTGAGCCAGCAGGGCTGACGCTTTTCTCCCTCATTACGAACAGCAAAGGTGCCGATATAAAGCACTCTGAGCTCCCACGCAATTGGGAGTTGCCTTGTTTCGGGGAAAAAAAAAATCCGTGGTTGAAGACCGAGTGCAATCACCGAGGAACTGAGTATCCTCACTCTCATAGCAGAGTGGACAGCCTGGAAAGACTTCAGCCTGGGAGGAAACGCTGCACTCACGTGCACTCTCCTCCTCCACCCTGTGACCTAACAGGACGGAGTTCTCTGCGTGAAGGAGCAGGGGGAAGTCCAAGGGTCAATTGTGAAGAACTAGGACATGCTGTTTGTATACAGCACGTGAAATAATCTGTCTGCTGCAAGTAATCATTATTGGCTCCACTTTAGCTGTCAGAGTGAATAAAGGTCCACAGGACATGCAGTTACTGCTGCTCCATCCCCAGATGTGAACCACTGTGTCTAGCAGAGAAGCACAGAGCACAGCCAGGTGGGATCTCATGGGTTGTATCTCTGTTGGTTGAGGGCGCTGCTCATCAGTAGTAGGTGTGAGAGGCCAGTACCCACATCACTGCATAGTGCAGAGGCTTATATTAGACTTAGTCTAAGCCATTACAATACACAAGTTTTCCTCCTAGGGTGTATTTTCTGGTTCATCTTATTCCAACAGACATTATTCATCTCTCACCTGTTCTATGATGCAAAGCCTCATAGGACAAGTGGGGACTGTACAGGGAGTCTCTTTGAAAGTACTCAGGTTAGGCACTCATTGCCCTACAGGCATGGGATAACTTGCAGCAGTTGCAGGAGTTGCATATGGTGACACAGACCCACGTGGAAGTAGATGGGAAGTTGATTTCAACTTCCCGACACCCGCAGGCTCATGGAAGAGCTGTTTTGTCAGGGTTTAGACCCAGCCAGCAACGGAAGCCCCATACAACTGCTTGCGTGGCTCCCACACCCTACAGTGGCACGGGAAAGAAAATCAGGAGCAAAATGCAAAAACCTCGTGGGTGGAGATGAGTTTAATAGAACAATACAAAGAACAAAGAAACAGGAATCACAGTGATACTAATGAGGTGACATATGAAGTAACAGAAAGCATGATGCTGTCACTCAGTGTCACAGCATGCAAACACTGCCAGCCAAGCTCGACCTCCCCTCCCCCAGCTTTATGTAGCAGTCATACGGTATGGAATACCCCAGTAGCTGGTTCAGCTGGTTATCCTGTGTGTGGTGCCTCACGACTTCTTGTGAAAGAAAAAAAAAAGTAACCCTTTCCTAGCCAAACTCAGGACACTCTCTTGGAACTGATTTAGTCTGAGAGGTCTCAGGGCACAGTGTCAACACCTCCAAGTCACACCGAGTCCAATTTTGAGATGTAGCAAGTTCGTGTCTTTCTGAACAACATTTGCAAGGCGATGGAAAAGTTTTACCGTAGCAAACAAGTAAAAATGTTTCATTACTTCATGTGATCAATCAGAAAATGTCCTCCTGAGCCTCACCTCACATGCAATAACAGCGCAGAGTCGAGTCAAAATCTGTGATGCCGTGTTTGCTTGTATCTGTGTTGTGTGTGGCGACTCTGAGCGATTCGCTGCTATTTAGCAAACACCAGAGCACGTTTTGTGTCTCTTTTATAAAATAAAGATGAGGTTATTGTTCGCCTGTTTGGGTTATTGGATTGTTTTGGGTTTTTTTTTTAATAAAATGGATGCCTTTTGTTTATTTGTGCAGGCAAATCATTAGTCTATAGGTAAGATGCTGTGCATGCTACTTAGGCCGTGCTATTTAACAGTCAGCCCAGGGTAAATGGTCTGGTATTTTTGTGTTTCATTTAGCTGAAGCTTACTTCTCAGTTATAGGTCAGTGGATACTAACAAGAGCTTAGTTTTAAGGTAAAGCTTCAGGCTTTGTCAGCCCAAACACATACCTAAGGAAATATTGAACAATACTGCAAGGTGACTTCTGAAAAACAAATAGATGTACATTTTAATTTTTTAACTGTGAAACTGGTAGTAGCTAACAGACACCACTTAAGGTGCCTTGTTTTTCTGCTGCTCTGCAACCCAGACTCAGCCAGCAATAGACCACAACAGCATTCAGGGCACTGCTGGCTTGTTAAAAGCTCATATCCCCAGGCACCTGCCACACATCACTGTGGTTGGCTCACACAAGACTACCTCACAACGAAGTCTGGGAAAAGCTGGCAGACAAATTGAGACGGCCATGGTTTGCACCTCTTTGCTGTTTGTTTTGTTTTGTTTTATTTTGTTTTTGTGTGTGTCATCATTTGTTTTTCACTGTCTTAATGAAGTAGGGAAAATCAATTAGTAGGGCCTCAGAGGAAACTAATCTCTTCAGAACTGTAACAATGCTGCAAAGCTTTTTGCCACAGAACACAGGTCCCTGCAAAATCTTCCATGAAAAGGAACAGAAAAAGAAGGCAAGCAAACTATTGCAAATAGTGAAGTCACATAGCTTCAGATTTGTACATCAACAATGTGGTTTTACTAATCCTGACAAAATAGTATGGGGTGTTTTTTTTTTTACAATATTTGCCCAAATACAACTTATATATTCCATTTCCCTAGATTTTGCCCTTGAAATCAGACATACTTGAGTGTTTTGCAACACTCTGCATTATTGCTGAGTCTTCTACATCTTTTTGGTCTTTTGCAGACATGCAAGGTGCTTGCTTCTCCTGCTCTTCAAACTGAGTGGACAGAAACAGATTAAGACTCTCAAAGACAGCACTGTGCTGCCACAGGGGCACAGAGTAGAATCATAGAATCAACCAGGTTGGAAAAGACCTCCAAGATCATCCACTCCAACCTATCACCCAGCCCTGTCCAATCAACTACACCATGGCACTAAGTGCCTCATCCAGTCTTTTCCTGAACACCCCCCGGGACGGTGACTCCACCACCTCCCTGGGCAGCCCATTCCAATGGCAAATCACTCTCTCTGTGAAGAACTTCCTCCTAATATCAAGTCTAAACCTCCCCTGGCACAACTTGAGACTGTGTCCCTTCATTCCGTTGCTGGTTGCCTGGGAGAAGAGACCAAACCCCACCTGACTACACCCTCCCTTCAGGTAGTTGTAGACAGCAATGAGGTCTGCCCTGAGCCTCCTCTTCTCCAGGCTAAACAACCCCATCTCCCTCAGACTCTCCTCACAGGGTTTGTGTTTCAGGCCTTTCACCAGCCTTGTCACCCTTCTCTGGGTACGCTTCAGCACCTCAGCATCTCTCTTGAATTGAGGAGCCCAGAACCGGGCACAGCAGTACCTTTACATCAGGACAGAACTTTGATTAGATGCTTTTTTTCACAGACACAATGAGCATACCTTGCCCATAAAAATGCAAATACACATATGCCTCATCTTTACAAATATATCATATCAGCTATGGATTTTATTAGTATATTTTAAGATCCTTTGGTGTGGCATTTATTTGTACCCAAGAACTCTTGAAAGGCATAGAATGCACGGTAGAATGAATAAAGGCAGCAGATGAAGTGTCTAATGCATCTTCTGTGTTTGTGGTGTTTTTTCAGCCTGTTAAATTAAACCTGAATATGCTGGGAAAGATCAGGAAGGAATACAGAGAAGAAGCTATGCTACAAATTAGAAAATCACAGAATCATAGTACTGTGTGCAGTTCTGGAGCCCCCAATACAAGAAGGACATGGAACTGCTGGAGCGGGTCCAAAGGAGAGCCACGAAGATGATCAGAGGGCTGGAGCACCTCTGCTATGAGGACAGGCTGAGAGAGTTGGGGCTCTTCAGCCTGGAGAGGAGAAGGCTTCGAGGAGACCTTATAGTGGCCTTCCAGTATTTGAAGGGAGCCTACAGGAAAGCTGGGGAGGGACTATTTACACGGTCTAGTAATGTTAGGACGAGGGGGAATGGGTTTAAGCTGGAAGAGGGGAGATTTAGACTGGATGTTAGGAGGAAGTTCTTTACAGTGAGGGTGGTGAGACACTGGAACGGGTTGCCCAGGGAGGTTGTGGATGCTTCCTCCCTGGAGGTGTTTAAGGCCAGGCTGGATGAGGCCTTGAGCAACCTGCTGTAGTGGGAGGTGTCCCTGCCTATGGCAGGGGGTTGGAGCTGGATGATCCTTGAGGTCGCTTCCAACCTAAACCATTCTATGATTCTATGATTCTATGATTCTATAGGGGTTGGAAGTGACCTCTGGGAATCATGTAGTCCACCTCCTATTCCTCCTCTCCTTGACTAAAAAAGCTGCTAGATAGATGTGCAAAGCACAAGAGTATGCAAACACAGATATGCATGAACCCCAACACTCATACTCAAAGGATAGAATAACTTGCTTAAAATAACCTACTCTAGGCCTTTGTCAGTAGGAACTGGAGTAATGCAGCAATTGATGAGAGGCTGCAGCACTGGGAGCATCAAAGTGGAAAAGATTTGCACAGCTCCTGCTGTGGTAGGCAACTGCACAAGCCCCTTCATAAACTGTTCAAGCTCCATGTTAAAATCAGTTAGGATTTGGCCTTGCTTTTAATCGAAGGTAGGATAAAGTCAAGAAGAGAGAGTAAGGCTCAGCATGGCAAAAAGGAAAGAATGAGATAATGGCTAGGGGGAAAAAATATGAGCTCCTTTTATGTATTATGATAACCTGTTTTAAATGCCTCTACCTTCTCACCCCATACTCTGTGCATTGCAATTAATATTGATAAATCAAAATCAAGCAACAAATACATTAATCTTTAATGTTTACTTAGGCATATAGAACAGGAGATGGTGACCCACAGAGTTAGCACTACATTTTATGCTGCATGTTCAAGTATTTTATATCACCGTTCTGATATTTTAACAAAACCCCAAGGTCTTCTCTATCTGCTTGGTTAAAACAAAACAAAACAAAACAAAGCAAATGAAACCAAACCGATAATGAAAAGTAAATGTGCCTTTACAGTCAAAGCTGGATCTAACTGGTTAATAATTCACTTGTAATATCATCAGCTCAGAATGAGTATTAGCCTGAGTATTGCTGGTGCAGGTGTAACTTAATGAATTCAGGCTCATTTTAGTTGGCATATAGTTGCTTATGCTGGTGTTGAGAGCATTAGGTCCTCCAATTTCTTACAGCCAGCAACACCATTAAACTGCTACAGAGTGATATAAATTAGAGGATTTGTATTAGACATTATAAGACAACAAAGATAAATGTTCTGGCTGCCAGAATCATAGTACACATGTGTACAGAAACAGCCTATGAGTGGGTTTCTTTGGCCATTATTTTTGCTATATTCTCTAGAGCATATGAAAAATCAATGTGGAAATACAAGACAAATAGCTCAGTCTGAAGAAATCACTGTCAAAAGCAGATAACAGGATCCTGAACACAGAACGAGACCTCTGCTCGTGTATTTTCTGCTGTACTGGGACACATAGTTGGGTCGAGTTACGTGCACAGTATGAGCAAAGAGGGCAGAAAATGATGTGATTGCAGAGACAAGTTATGTGCCCGTGTAGACTGTCTTGGGGTGCCTGAGTGCGTGTGGTTGATGTGCACGTGCTAGTAGGCCTTGATTTAGCCTGTAAACACATGTCTGTGATAAAACTGCTGAAGGCTGAAAAAACGAAAACAAAAATATTGAGGAAAAGTGACCATTTGGATTTTTTAGAAATTGATGTTGTCATTCATTGCTTGTAAGAGTGTAAATTATTCTAAGCTTTCAGTTTAACAGGAGTTATGAACCATTATATAATAACAAAAATATTTCAGACTTTATATCTCACATACGTTTTCCATCTTTCATTTACTAAAGAGCTATTTAATCCTAATGTGATGTTCATCAAGAGTAGGATTTTAATCTTACCCATCTTGTCCACCAGCATCCTCAAGTCTCTCTCCTCAGAGCAGCCCTGGGATGCTGGTGAATGAAAAGCTCAACATGAGCCAGCAGTGTGCACCTACAGCCTGGAGGACCAACCAGGTCCTGGGCTGCATCAGGAGAAGTGTGGCCAGCAGGTCGAGGGAAGTGATTCTCCCCCACTACTCCACTCTGGAGAGACCCCACCTGTAGTACTGCATCCAGTTCTGGAGCTCCTATTACAAGAACGATGTGGAGATGCTGGAGTGTGTCCAGAGAAGGGCCGCAAAGATGATCAGAGCACCTCTCCTATCAGGACAGACTGAAAGAGTTGGGGCTGTTCAGTCTAGAGGAGAGGAGGCTCTGAGGTGACCTTCTTGTGGCCTTCCAGTATCTGAAGGGGGTCTACAAAAAAGATGGAGAGGGACTTTTTAGGCTGCCAGGTAGTGACAGGACTAGGGGGAATGGAGCAAAACTGGAGGTGGGGAGAATCAGACTGTACACGAGGAGTAAGTTGTTCAGCATGAGAGTGGTGAGAGCCTGGAATGGGTTGCCCAGGAAGGTGGTTGAGACCCCGTCCCTGGAGGTGTTTAAGGCCAGGCTGGATGGGGCTCTGGCCAGCCTGATCTAGGGTAGGGTGTCCCTGCCCGTGGCAGAGAGGTTGAAACTAGATAATCCTTGCGGTCCCTTCCAACCCTGACTGATTCTACGATTCTGTGATTCTCTTGCCTCTCCCCAGTGTGACTGGTTTTGACTGACCTGCCAGAGAGAACTGAGAGAAATACATCTGATTCAAAAGAGGAAAATTACAGAGAGCCTTTCATGATTCATACACGGATATGTTTTTCAGACCCCTGTGAAAACATCTAAGATGCTCATTACGTGCAACACTGCAATAAATTCAGTCATGGTTCCCTAGGCACAACCATTTAAAATACTGTCACTTGGTTCCAGTTATGTCAGATTATCCCAAAACATCAGGAAAACTATTACCTTCATATCAGGCATTTGCTGCCATTTGCTAAGCAGCTACAGGAGCCAAAGAATGTGATCACAGTATCACAGTATCACAGTATCACCAAGGTTGGAAGAGACCTCACAGATCATCAAGTCCAACCCTTCACCACAGAGCTCAAGGCTAGACCATGGCACCAAGTGCCACGTCCAATCCTGCCTTGAACAGCTCCAGGGACGGCGACTCCACCACCTCCCTGGGCAGCCCATTCCAGTAGCCAATGACTCTCTCACTGAAGAACTTTCTCCTCACCTCAAGCCTAAATTTTCCCTGGCACAGCCTGAGGCTGTGTCCTCTCGTTCTGGTGCTGGCCACCTGAGAGAAGAGAGCAACCTCCCCCTGGCCACAACCACCCCTCAGGTAGTTGTAGACAGCAATAAGGTCACCCCTGAGCCTCCTCTTCTCCAGGCTAAACAATCCCAGCTCCCTCAGCCTCTCCTTGTAGGGCTTGTGCTTGAGGCCTCTCACCAGCCTCGTCGCCCTTCTCTGGACACATTCAAGCATCTGAATGTCCCTCTTAAACTGGGGGGCCCAGAACTGGACTGGAAACAACTTGTGCTTCCATGCCAATCAGTGATGAACTCTTCGAACCAGTTTTAGTCAAACATATCCTAGAAAATACTCAAAACAGAAATCTATGCCACTTTCCCCAACAATTTGTAATTAACACATGATTGAACTGCATATCTGAATATTCACCAGCTCAGCTGTTTTCCCCAGGTGAAACTCTTAAGTGAATGTTCCTTTAGAAAATGCACTTTGTTTATAGAAGTAGTCTTAGCAATTAATGTCTGGCAAAGCTTCAAACTTGGGATTACATTACACTGGTAATTTTGACTTTATCATCTTAAACAGACCCAGTTTGGATGTATGACTACGAGCGAAAAAAGGACAGCCCTCTAAGAGGTGCCTTTAAGCAGGCTTTATTCTATCCTGTGAAGCCTTGTAATTCCTTCTGTTATTATTAATAGCTGTTAAGTGCTGACAGCATGCTTGGCACTGAATGAAACGCAGGAGCAGACATGGTTCTCGTTAAGGGTGGCCCTCGGGAGGCCGTTTACTGTGTGCAACAACAACAACTTTATTGGAGCAGCAAGCCGCGAGCACAGCTGCAGCTCGGGTGCCAGGAGGTGTCGCTGTTTAGACGAAATAGTGACGTCTCGGGCCCCGAGCCACGGCTCGCACAGGCGTTACTTCTGCCGCGGCTAACAAGGCTGTCAGCTGAGCAGAGCAGAATTTCCGAGGTGGCCAAAGAAAAGCTGTGGCTCAGAATGCCGTTTTTGCAAGGTCTTCTCCGTTAGCAGCAGCAGTGCCGACCGCAGGGATAGGCCAAGCACCTGGCGTTACAGGCGGTGAAGGTACTGTGATGGGAGGAGAACTTCAAAGGGCAAACATCTGCTTTTAGAGGTTATGGAAGAATCAGCCACAGGATTAAAAGAAATGGTAGGAAAGGACAGGCGGGAATTTCAAGCAGAGTAGCCTTGAAGCTGTGTTATGTGCAGGGGTCCCTTTTGAACCAGGAGCTATGTTGTCTTGAGAAAAAGATATAAAGGGACTGAGAGGATGATATGGGATGCAGCTGCAGATCTACAACTACCTGAATGGAGGTTGTAGCCAGGTGGGGATTGGTCTCTTCTCCCAGGCAACCAGCAACAGAACAAGGGGACACAGTCTCAAGCTGTGCTGGGGGAGGTATAGGCTGGATGTTAGGAGGAAGTTCTTGCCAGAGAGAGTGATTTGCCATTGGAATGGGCTGCCCAGGGAGATGGTGGAGTCACCATCCTGGGAGGTGTTCAAGAAAAGACTGACTGGGGCACTTAGTGCCATGGTGTAGTTGATTGGACAGGGCTGGGTGATAGGTAGGACTGGATGATCTTGGAGGTCTCTTCCAACCTGGTTGATTCTATGATTCTATGATCCTGAACCCAAGGCACTTAGTGGGAACTGAGCTGGTTCCCCAGAGTGGGAGACAGAGTGGGAGAGTACCCTTCCACTGCTGAGAAAGCTAACATGCCCATTGGACACCATCTGCCTACAGTCATGGGTAGCATACAGAGATGCTGACTGGTTCCTGGATTTCAAGGTCCTTTCAGATGTTATTGGGTAGGTTCAACCTAGCGAACATCAGAGTTCTTCTGCATCATCACCTGCTGCTGATGGTGACTCTGGGGTGATGGTGACACTAGAGATAGGTACACTCTAGGGGGCACACTGGGAGAGGAGGACACTGAGGTGATGGAGGTATTGGGAAAGGCATAAAAGAGAAACAGAGAGAAGAAAGAGTCAGTGGCACCAAATCCATGCTGACTAGTTCACACTAAAACATGCATGTGAGTGAGAAGCTTTTCAGGGGACATTTACCCCCAGCTCCTGATCAGGGGTGATTGTGCAATGGTCAGAGCAGGTGACTGGCTCCATTATTCAATGACACAAGTGCTCATGTCCATCAGTGGGTCTGACCTGACACATGCCACAAAGGCAGAAGTGGCCATCCTTTGCTGTCTTGTCCTGCAGATTTGCCCTAATAATTCATTCCTGTGCCCAAGTACAGCTCTTCATACTGCAGGTGGAGTCATGTTTCTCCAGAGCTCTGCTCTGCTGCTCCAGCCATGGCCACATTCAACCTTATGTTAAGCAAGTTTTCGTCTACAGAATTAGATGCTGCAACAGAAGTTACCCCTGGAGGTACAGATGCTGGTCAGTGACAATAGCAGGAGAAAGTAGGTCAAAACAGGTCAAACAGTTCTCTTTAAACTGTATCTCAGTTTCACTCTGATTGCATGGCCAACTTGTTTCCTGCTCCACGAAACCTTCCTTTCAGCTCTCTTCCCTCTTTTTTTGTCTGCCTTTTAACACCAATTTTAAATGCATCTGCCATTTGAGTACCTTTGCCTAAAAGCAACCAAAATTTCAGGAAATGCTTAATAACACTCAGAAAATCACATGGCTTTATGATGTTACATGTGAGTACTCCAAAAATTGTTCATTCAGAAGTTGTTAGTCACCTATGGCCATTTAGGCTGTAAAAGATTGAACTAAATGGATTTTTTTTTAGCTTCCTAGGAAATAGCCTTTCTTCCTGTACTCCCAATGTGTTCCAAAAGTTGTTAATCTCTGCATTTCTGTAAACCCTTTGATTCTGTCTGGTATATTAACACTTGAGTTTGCAAAGGCAAACTCTGCGCTGAATCTAGGAGAGTTACACCCAAAGAGCACTGGAGGTGGTAGCATGGGGAGAGGTCTGCAGGAAGTGCAAAGTGACTGTGCAGAGTAAATTAAGCTCCCTGTTATTCCCCTGCTGGGAACTTGCTCTCCTATCTCACAGAGGAGTGAAGTAGACAAGCCCCATGGGATACATGTTTTCCAATGCACCACCCTGCCCTGTTGCTGCAGTCTACAGCACTGCTGTGGCTGCAGTACAAGAGGTAGAAGTACCAGCAAGGCTGGAACTAGTTGCCTCGGGTACTGGCAATCATGTAGTCAGGTCAGCAAGAAGGGCCAAGCAAACTACTTGAAAATCTGAGAAAATATTTGAACAGTTCATCCCTGATGCTACAGCTGAACTACTAATAGCATCAAAGCTGTTTTTCAGCCATGCTGCAGCATGTTGCAGTGGCTGTGGAGCAGACCCTTTTCCTTCTTGGATCACTGTGATGTTGATACTTAGTCAAAAGAAAGGTGAAACATACAACACATCTTCCAGTCCAGAAGTGGCTCATTTTCTAGAAGACTTTGATTGTGACAACAGAAATAATACACCCGTTACAAGATAGTGAAAACAAAGCACTTCACTGGAACCACTGTGGTCTATATTAAAATCAGGATATATATCCCTTGGTTTCTCCTTTCGTTCAAATTAAAATATAAATTAAAAGACTTGGGGATAGAGAAGAAATCTCCCTCACCCCCACTGTATGCTACTGCTTGCTGCGTTTCACATCATTGCTGCTCTTTAGGACCAAGGCCATTCCCAGTCTCCCTTCTCAAAAATACATCTACTTGACATGTTTTCTGTCACTACTCCTCGTTTCCTTTTGCTCTTTGGCACAGAGTATGCTCAGTTGCTTTTAAAACACTAACTCCTCCATCATCACACTAAGAGCAATCTTGTGCTTCTACCACAGAAGTAGTTGTCTAAATTAACCAACACATGAAGTGTTCACTTCTCCAGTATCATTGCAGATAGTATGGCTATAAAGACATTTGCAAACAGTCTTTGAGAAGAATTAAACACAGAGTTGCTAAGCATCCTAATTAAGGCACAAACTAGGTCTGGCAATCTTTATGGTACATAATATGTCATCTTCTTCCTATCTCTTAAACCCAATAATCTGTGAACCACCACTATATTGGAGCCTTGTATCTGCTGTAACTTATGTCAACTTGGATCATAGACCATCCCTCCCCCCCAGCCCCCCCTTTTTCTTAAACAATGTTTGGCAGCCAACTGAATGTGGAAACTAGACTGTTTTAAATTAGTCAGCAGTATATGTAAATCATTCTTACCAAATGATTTACTGTGAATTACAAATTCTTATATGGCATTTTAAGTTAATGATTAAGCAAAGTAATATATCACTAAAAAGATTGGGCACATATGTATTTGGTTTCAATGATTCTAAATTTCTCTTTGGTTTGGAAGACCTCTCTACTTATCACAGCTGAAGGAAAAAAAAAAAGAAAACCAATAAAACAACAACATAAAAAAGGATAGTAAAGCTCAACATTTCTGCCTGTCTTCTGCACCTATTGCTTAAATCAAGAGGATTTTCCTCCCTGCAGGACAATCAGGTCATAAGAAGACACTGGTAATTTGTTCGGACAGATATTGGCAACTATCAGTATTGTACAGCGTTTCCACACATTACTGTGTGCCAACAGCAGGAGGAAAAGCTGGAGGAAAAGGGTTTAAGCCTTTATATCAAATAAAATAGTGAATGAACCATCTGGAAAGGCAAAATATTATGGCAGAACATGTGAAGTGGACTACACAGGAGAAGAAGGACCTGTACTCATTCTCCATGCACGGACATCTGTGCAGACTTCTGAAAACTGTAAGTGCCCTATAAGACTGGAAAAAAGGGAGTTTTGCCGACTGTGTTTAGCAAGTGAACTTTGAAACCCAAGTGAAAGAAAGGTAGAGCACACTAATAAAATGTGGGCTGTTGCATCAGCTGCTTACTAGTGATTTGAATCCTTAAAAAGAAACACAAATTATTAGTTTATTTTTATTGCTGTAGATGATGCTCTTGCAAGCCCTGAAAGGTATCAAGCAACTTCATATATACAACATAAATAAAATGAGGAAGACAATTCTCCCTGCTTCAGAGGCAGTAGAGGAAACCATTAATCAGCGTGGTTACCTGTGTGTAACTGTGCGCCAAGGCTTGTGGCCCTAGCCTTGTAGCCCGTTGCATTCAAACAGCTGTGCAACTGATTTCACTGGGGCTGGGACTGGCTGCACTCATCCATTAATGTTAGTTTCATGCTTAAGACAGCAAAAGTAGGCAAGAGGTGCATTGCATACTCATTTTGGCACCAATCACATCTTTCATCTGCAGTTTCAGGTGCTTCACAAGTAACAGAATTATTACCTTTATTTATTAATGCACTTATGCAAAGCATAGAGTAAATAATAATAATAATAAAAAAAAAGTCAGCCCTTAACGAGTGATATGGTACTGATTATTGATTCTACTGGGATTTCCCCATCTTTTCCTCAAGTTTCCAACACATTCTGTAACATACCAAACTTCGTACACTTCTCAGAGAGGTGTGCTCCAGCTCATATCACAGGGACTGCATGATTTCCACCATCAAGACTCTTCACTAAAGTTTTTTCAAAGAAAGGCACATCTTTCTTTCACCACCAGACCCAGAGATGTAATGTCTTACCTTCCTCAGTCAGTGACAAGCATTTACTGGGACAAGAGTTCAGGTCATTAGACAAGGCCGGTGCACTGTGTTTTGCTCCAGAACAAAACTGAGAACTACAAATCATAGGCACAAGGTTGTGTGAAGGAGAAGTAGATTGAAATGAGCGATTTTCTGGAGGAGTGTCCAAAAGAAGTAAACAAGACAGGGATAATTACAGCAACATGAGCCTACCTAGAAAACAATCACAAATTCTCACCTGATGACATCATGACACTGCAATACAACCAGGAATGAAGCTGTCACAAACTAAGGGCAACACAAGTCATTCTGGACTGAAATCCAGAATTCAGCCTAAAGTGCTTAGATTTACAATACAATGCATGTACACGTAAGAAGAGAGCCCAAAGTGTTAAAGAGATGGAGCACAGAGCTATATAGAATGGGCTAACAAAAAGTGCTAGGGATGGGAGAAGAGATGGTAAGTCCCATCTGACCTTCTGTGGTTTAAACACCTTATGGATGTCTCTCCAGGAAGCTGTCTTCAGTGACATGAGTAATATGGTCCAGTAACCTCTTTGGATTATATGGTTCACACAGAT
This sequence comes from Tricholaema leucomelas, assembly GCA_013400475.1. Lineage (NCBI taxonomy): Eukaryota > Metazoa > Chordata > Aves > Piciformes > Lybiidae > Tricholaema lacrymosa > Tricholaema leucomelas. The sequence goes on from WAAF01005619.1 coordinate 96,246, forward strand.
ATGCAGTTTATCACAAGTTAAGGAAATGTTACCAGTTGCCATGTAGTTAAGAAAAAAAGAAGAGAAGGAAGGAAGAAAGGAAGGAAGGAAGGAAGGAAGGAAGGAAGGAAGGAAGGAAGGACTGCTCAAATAGTCATGTAGGGAAGGGCTGTTTAGGGATAAACTTGGTAAAATATGTTCAAATTTTAGGCTGAAACTGGACTTTTGGAATCTGTGTTGAACTCCTGGGCCCTTGGGGAGGGAAAGCAGAAAGACAACGACTGTGCAGTAATGAATTTGTACTAATAGAATAGAATAGAATAGAATAGAATAGAATAGAATAGAATCAACCAGGTTGGAAGAGACCTCCAAGATCATCCAGTCCAACCTATCACCCAGCCCTATCCAGTCAACTAGGCCATAGCACTAAGTGCCTCATCCAGTCTTTTCTTGAACACCTTCAGGGACGGTGACTCCACCACCTCCCTGGGCAGCCCATTCCAATGGCATATTGTGACCACAAAGACTGCAAATCCTCCTACATGACCACCAAAGCCCAGCATTGACTGGGACACCCAAGTTTCCAGATTTTGAAACTATTTAAATAAAAATGATGATCTGAGAGGATTCAGAGTAAAGTAATTCAGAGTAGTATCTGTAAAGGTAAAAATCTAGAGAGTTACACAGCAACCTGGTTGAGATTTTGCGGGACCCAGTAAGCATTAAATTCATTTTCAGCGGTCTCTAAATACCTACGTATTTCATTGTATCTTACTTCTAGAGACTGCATGAATTGTCCAGTGTTACACAACAGAACAGTGAAGACAAGACAGCTCTAAGCATTAGACTGTGTTGCTTCTGCTTTCAAAAAGGTGAAGTCTAGTCTATAAGAATTCTGAGGTAGAAGAAGGACAATCTTTCTGAGCTAGGAGGAAGAAAATCTCCTTATAAAGGCTCAAGACAGAACCCTTGTGGAATTTATTTTTTTCTTTCAGCTAAGACGGCAGGACTGAGAGTTAAAGTATCTTTGTTAAACTAGTTAATAGATTATTGTCCAAAGTAAACATATTTCAGTAAGCATAAGACTGTTTTTGTCCTCCCTCTTTCCGTCTTTTGTTCAACTTCAACTCAGCTATTTATGATTCATTTCATGAGACACTAGGTTTTCTCTGAAGGCACTAAAAAGGGACAGAGCTATCAAACAGTTTTAGTGACTAGTGCCAACAAGGAACTGTTTTCCTCCATGCTATAAAACAGGCACTGTCAATAGACTACAACCGGCAATAAACTATTAAAAAAGGAATTTATGATGGCTACTTATTATCTTCCTGAAATAATGTTGTTACAAGGCTGCTCTTTCCAGTCCTCCATGCAGATCACATGGCAGATGTCTAAAAAAAAAGAAAAGGCCCAGATCTTCAGGGACCAGCTGCAAACAGCCCAGGAATTGTCCTGCATTACATGGGCACACACTGTCCTGGGGTTTCAAAGAAGCAGAACAATTGCCCCACATTGGACCTAGGCTTGTTACACACAAGCGGTCAATTTAAGGTAGGATCTTAATTAAATTATGTATAGAACATGCTGAATCATTTTAATAGCTAAATATCAAATTATGTAGGAATGTCTGTTATTGTTTAGCAAGGAACTGGTGAACCACAAGGATAAAATAAGAAATGGCACAAACCTCAAATGGAATCAGATCTGCCTTCTTTCTTTAGATTTAAAAAAAAAAAAAAATAAACCCTAGTTCTAGTTCTTTCCCCTTCCTCTCCAACCCCGTAACAGGCTTTGTTCTTTGCTGAAGTGCTTCCCTCTGTTAGATTGACATTTGACTGTGATGCGGATCAGCAATTGCCATAAATTGTGGTATACCACTGGCATCAATAGAGCTATCCTATCTTACTCCAATTAATGGACTGTTGTCTTCAATAAATGTTTTAAAAAGAAGGGAGAAACGATGCGGCTTAAACTTCATCATCGTTTGGATTGTCTCCTTTTGATCCAGACCTTCATCGAGTGTGGCTTTTCAATTTCCAGTATATCAGACTGGAGACACAGAGGCTGTGGTCAAGGCTGAATGCATCGCCCTGGAGGGATATTTCCTAATAAGCAGCGTTTTCCAGGAATGACGGGGAAGGTCCTAAAGGTGTGTAAGGAGAAGAGAGGGGTCGTTTGAAGATCTTGAGGGAAATTTAACTTTCGGGTCTGGAGAAGGGCAAACTAGGCTGAGATGAGAAAAATGAGATGTGAAGAAGTGGGATGGAAGAGGCTCGCTGAGATTGGAGCAAAAAACAAATCTCAGTTGACTGCTACTTGAAGATTTCTCAATGTTCTGATATCAAGAGGGGTTCTCCTCCGCTCCACGTTGCTGCAAACGAAGAGCAGTGGCCTGATATCCTGCTCTGCAGAAAGTTCACGCAGGGGAAAGAGGAACGATATTTTTTAGTAACAGACACTAGACTGAGAACACAACAGTTTTTCTCAGCAAGGCACTGTTCGGGAGTTTATAAATACGTTTTTGTTAATTTTATGAACTCCAAACAAGGAACGCACATCACAGGAAGAAATGGAAACAGTATTCGTACATACCTCAAACGAAAATGAACCATTTTACCACGGTGACGTTTTTATGAGTAGTGTCTCTATACTAAGAGCATTGGTGAGCATGAATTAAACTGCTACTGAGATTATAACGTTGGATTTACACTGAACTCGGTTATTCTCAGTGACAGAGACAGCTCTGCCTACGTTTCTCTCTTGCTGGCTTCTTGTCTCAACATCTCAGCTGCCTCAAGACAGCATTCTACCGCGAGAGAAGCAGCAATTAAAATACCAAGACCACATGAGAAGCCATATATACTGCAAAACCACTGAAATTAGAAGCCGCTCACTTCCATCTCCGAATGCTTGTTTACATTATTTCTTCTCTATAAGCTTAATAACAACAACAACAATAGCACCATTTCTACAGCACCTTCTACCCTTGCGACACTCCCGTAGCCAGCGGGCTGGGGCGTGGGAGGAGCCCAGGCTGTTACCGGCCGCGAAGCAAAAACTCCTTTTCCCTGGGAAACCCTGCAGTGAACTACGCTCGTTAGTCGTTATTTGACTCTTCGTGCCAGCCTGTGAACGGTCTAAAGCGAAACCATCACCTTTCATTCAGCCCAGAGGGGATCGCAGTAAAAAAAAAAAAAAAAAAAAAAAAAAAGCCCAAACCCCCCAAACCCCCACGACTTTTCGAGTCTATTGTATGGTCGGTTTGGGGTTTGTTTGGTTGGGTTTTTTTTTGGTGGCCGTTGTTGTTGTTGTTGTTTTGTTTGGTTGTTTTTTTTTTTGTTGTTGTTGTTGTTTTTAGATTTCGAAGAAAATAAAAAAAACAAACAGAAAGTGTTTAAGTGTGCGCGAATAGAGGGAACGATTTAATTAAAAGCATGAAAGCATAAAAGAGGACGACAGACGACATTCGTTCCTGCTTTTCTGTAACATGCGTCCATCTTATAATTGCCCGTAAGAGGCCACTGCAAAAGCAACTCAGATTAGTGGCTTTCGGGATGAGGAATGGAAACTCTGACGACTGTAGCTATCCAAAGCTTACACGAAATTGTGCTATACCGGGGGAAGTATCAAAAATTCAAACCTATATAAAGCTATCTTTCAGAGATATTTTTTCCAATTATCACCTTGGCAAGACACAGTTTCGTACTTTCAAAGACAAGCTCTCTCTCTTCAGCATGTTTGGGTGTTTTGTTTTGTTTTGTTTTTTTAATGGATTTTGCAGTCTCCCAAATGTCCTTCACTTCCCTCCTTCCCTGTCTCTCCAGAGGTTTCCATGAGTATATACAAATCACCCACAAAAAAATGTCCGTAGGTGTCTCTTCGCGGTGCCCGGAGACGGCAGAAGAGCTGGGCTCTGCGGAGGCTTCGGCTCCCAACGCACGGCCGCAGTCCCTCCGGGGCAGCGAGAGCGAAAGTCTCATGTCCTTCACGAGCTCTCGAAAACACTTTTGTTGTCGTTGTTGTTTCCTCGTGAGCCCTCTTCCAAGCGCCTCGGTAAGACGCAGCACAGGTCTTCAGTGGGGAATGTAGAGAAAGGAGAGGGTCGGAGAAGGACAAAAAGAGCGGGTATGCCCGTGGGAGCCCTGCAAGTCCCCTCGAAAGCTTGCTGCCTCAAGAGCAGGCACAGCCACACCCCCGCAATGGCGAAGTCCTCTGATGCACCTCCCGGAGCCCCGAGTCGAGCTGGGGGAAAGCTGGGCTCCTCGTTGGGGTGCTAGAGACCCTCATCCTCTGCAGCCGCCTGCACCGGTGCCACCGCAGGGGCTGGCAAAGCCGCCGACAACGGCAAGGTTGAGAGTGAGAGCGTCTCCACGAGAAAGGGCGACCGCGACGGAGCTCCGTGCGCCCTTCGACAGGATGGGGGGGGTGCGGAGGTGACCCTATGGGGCTGCTCTGTGGTTTCTCAGCCTTTTTGTTAAGAACGTTTTGTTTACAGTATGCTTGTTCCTTCCCGGTACTGCTACGCCGGGCTGTGATATTAAGACGAGACAGAGCTGACAGATGGGGATTTACACTGAGTAGTGCATATTGTCCGCCCTTTTGTTTTAAGACACACCAAGTTGTTTCAGGCACAAATATTCGCATGTCAAGCTGACATCAATTCCATCCGTTTCCCGACCTGTGACAGCATCATTGCACTCGGATAATCACGGGTGCTGGGGAAAAGATTTGTTTCTGAAAATTCAGTGGTCGCCACCGGCCGCATGTGCGCGCTCCCGGACACGGGGAGCCCAAACCAGCCTTGCCGGCTCCCTTCATCGCTGCTGCTCCCGTGTGCGCCGCCGGCTGCAGCCCTCGGTCCAGGGAGCCGTTCCTCAGTACGCGCTCCTTCCCTTTGAAAGGCACCTCCGAGCACCTCTGCTATGCATGCGAGGATGGGCAGCCCTGGAGTGCAGGAGCACTGCGGCTTGCTCTGGGCCATCTGATAGTGAAAGTTTGGTTCTGAACCACGTGTGCGTTCTCGCAAGGCAAAATTTCCCGTTACCTGCTTACTGGCATCAGGCGATATAGGGGAGGCGTTCGATATAGTCCTTCTTACACTCACTGTAAATTCCACGTGTTGCAGTCAAATTCTTACCAGCTGGAAAGGCCAAAGCAGTAAACCCCAGCAAATTCTGTTGCATCATAAATCAAGTTTATGAACTGTAGAACAAGGTATATAACTCTGGAAGCTGCGCTCTTTAGTGGTAAATGGCTGTTGCGATGTGCGACCGTGGCACTGCCCAATTCCCTTTTCCACCTAAAACTTGAAACAAGCTGATTCTTGCAGCGATCGGCGTGCCCTGATAAATTTGGAAGGAAAACACCTGGCCTAAATTGTATTAGACGAACAGAAACGTAAAGCTGGAAGCAAAATGTTTAGAATTAACCCCCCCAGGGGCTATTGCCCCCATCTAGCACACGGTTCCGATTCCCGTATCTTTGCTCAGATGTGGTCAGGCGCTGAACGTGGCTGGCTGTCACGCAGTTGTAGTGAAAGGAAAAGTGACCTCATCTTAAAAAAAAGAAATGTAAAAGTACCCGTTCAAATTTCATTTTATAGGGCATTTTGTTTCCTCTTTATGCTTGCAATATGTACAAGATCGGAAGATAATAATGCTCTCAAAAGGCAAATCTCATTCCAGCGTATGCGGTATTTCCTTCTCGATTTTAATTTTTTACTGATTTATTAATATTTGGGGTTTTTTTTTGGTGAAAGAGGAGCTGAAGCACAAACCCATGGTGTCCTCTCATTCGTGTTTGGAGGCTGCTTTGCAGCAGGCTGAGACGACTTTTCGTGCATTTCATTCAAACTTCAGATGTCCGTCTACACCGAAGTTCAACTTTTCTTGTTTGGGGTATGATCCGACACTGAGAAGTAGAGTTCTCCAGAAGTATTCGGAGAAAGGCAGGTTAGCGCAGTATTTCCTCTCATTTTCCCCGCAACTACTCTTTGAATTTCCAGGAGCTCTTTAGAGCGAATTACGGCGTCTAACAACTCACTGACGTTCATTACCATTATAATCATGACCACGAATATTGCGAACTATCAATAAAAAATATCGATTCAGCAGCAGAGACCACTGCAGCGTAACATCATCATAGAAAATTTGAGTAGACTCCTCACGGTCCCAGGAGGCACGGTAGGGTCTCTATCAGGGCTCGGCAGCTTGTCAAAACTTGTCTAATCAAATGAAGTGAAAGTGGCTACGAAAAGAGTTGGGATTTCACTGTGCAACTTTGGAGCTGGGAGTTGGGTTAGGAATTGAGTGGAATTGGGTTTGCTCATGACAGCGTGCTGGTGAAGCTGCAGTGAGCATTTGGGTTAGGAAGTATTGCTGATACGTTGACTGTTTTTTCCCATAAAAACAATCCGCAATATTGTGAGAAACAGCTGTCAATATTTCGCTTTTGGGGAGGAAAAAAAAGAAACCAAACCAAATAAAAAAAAACCAAATAAATAAACGCCACAAAAACATACCCACCCCCAAAAAAATACTCCACAAAACCCACCACATGCCACATCCGTACTCACTGCATTTAAACGACAACCTGTTATGTTCTGGGGGGACCCCTGGGGACCCCTGGGACTGTCAGAGAAGTGTCCCTTGAGTTTGAACCAAATTTAAAACTAATTAACGCTCGATTTATTAATCGTTCTATTTTCCCCGTCCGGTAGCAAGAGATTTAGTCATAGAAAAAAAAAACTGTCCTCGAGAAAGTAAGGAAACACGTTCCATCTTTCCCCGTGGGACCGAGCTTGCATTACATGTTGTGATGTGTTTTCGTGTTGTTGTGTTGTGCTATGTTTTAGTGTTTCTCCATTCAAACTTCCTCTACTTCTGTGCAGTTGAGGAAAAAGATCAACAACAAAAAAGAACTTCGAACATGTTCTCGCTCACGTTGCCCTTGCGTGGTACACCTTATTTCCTTGCAGAGTTTGCAATCTGCGATCTTGATTTTTGCGTGGGGTTATTGCGTTGCCGGCATGGAGGGAACAGACAAGCTCAGGGACAGAGGCAGCCTGCCCAGACCGATACTTTTTTTCCTTCAGTTCGGGAGTAACAGGAGTACGGGAGTGGGCAGCTTACTCGCTTTGTATTAATTTTATTTTTAAACTCTGTGACTGTTTTAATTTAAAAAAAAAAAAAAAAGAAAAAAAAAGTAAACGTTCAATATAGGCAGTCTGTCTATGTTGGCCGATTTAGATTAGGTGCTAGGAGTGTTTAAAGATCAAGATACACGGGAAGAAAACTGCAATCATTCACAAAGTCATTATAATACTGAAAAGTGAGACTGGGGGATTTAAACCCTGGCACCCATCCATTTTATTCCTCAGTGTATTCTGAAGGTAACCAGCTTCTGGGTGCTAGGGATTTTACAGAAATGTAAATTATTTTGATTTATTTATGCATTAAAGAAGTGAGCTCTAGCGCTGGAGTCTGCTCTACTGAAACCAGTTATGTTACTACTTTCTGTGCCTCGTTTTATCCATCACCTTTCAAAACAGTTTTGTACGGTAGTACCTACTACGTTTTAGCTTGCGCTAGGAAGTCACTGCTTAACCTACAACATTTCCAAAAGGGCGTGTTGATTCACATTCGTCTCTGCCACAGCAGTGCTACTACTGCTAAAGATCTCTCTCAGAACACGTCCGTTCTTCTGGAGAAATACAGCTTCCTTTTCATTTGTGCTTCCAGAAGATCGCAACATCGCTTTACCTCCCAAATGGAAAAATAAATATATTTTTAAAATTGCCTCTTGCCTGCCTTTTAATGTCCATCGCCTTAACGCTATCGTATTAACTATTAATAAAGAAATATAATATCTGGCTAAAAAGTTTAGCTCGTCCAATTAGGCACCGACGAGCTGGCTGAGCCGACCCTGATGGGAGGCAGTAGGAGACAGGACCAGACAAGAGAGAGAATGCGACCGGGAAGAGCTTTATTAGATGAATGTATTAATCTGGATCCCAGCTGCGTTTGCAGTGTTTTCCAAGATTCCTTTCAAAAATCTTTCTTGTCGGATGTGGGTTTCCCTAATTAATCACTCATGCCGTTGTATATATTACAGTTGTTTTGAAGCGCGTTACCGTTCCCATCTGATTTGCATTTGTCGATTAAGCGTACAAGAGACGTAACACTTGCAAATAGGAGTCCCGGTACCCGGCTCCCCACAGGACTGAGCTCTCAGCACCCCCGGACGCGCCCCCCCGCCGCCCCTCTAATCCGCCCCTCAGCGGGCAAGTGCAAGGCAATGCTTTCGCCGCGGGGAGCCTCTGGAGCCCGACATCGGTCCCTGCGGCAGCGCGGTCCCGGGGCCGGCCCTTCTCCGCACCAGAGCCCATCGCCCCCGCCCGCCCGCGGGGCTGTGGTCCTGGCAGAGCGGCAGCACCGGAGCCAGCATCTTCTTTCCTAGCTTCCTTCTTTACGGGGACACCATTTCACTCCGCAGACACCGCGTGTCTCTCGGGGAGCGCCCGGGTGCCAGGGTCCCGGCGCGGCCAAGCCCTGTGGCCGTTACGGCCGTTGCGGGCGACTGCAGCGCCTCCGGGAGGGGCTGGCCCGAGGGCGCGGCCATCATCTCTCCCGGGGCGGTGCGGCCTTCGCGGGGCGGTGTGGCGGCCCCGCCCGAGGAGGGCCGGGCCTGAGGCGGTCCCGTCCCGGCTGCTACCGGCCTCTGTCCACCCGGGCCCGCCCCGCTGCGCCGTGGATGCCTGGGGACGTCTCGCTTCATCTGTCACCAGCTCTGCTCGCCTGCCCAGCTGTCAAAACAGGGGGTGTCTTTTTCATTCCAGCTCACAAAGTACCAAAGGGGAAAGGGGCTTTAATGCCTGTGTTTGGACACAAGCAATTATCCCTAATTATTGTTTTTCTTTTGAGCCTGCCCGTCCCGCTGGAGAGCCAGCAGATGAGCATGCCCTAATCCTCCCCAGTCGGTTGATCTTAGTGGGTTTTGCGGGACAAACCGGGCGAGAAGGCTTGGTAGCTTTCATCTCGATGTGAGTTTTGAACTGATTGAAACTCCTTGCGATGGGAGAATTAACCTCGGAGCCCAGGCTTTCAATGGCCTCTGATAAGAGATTATACGTGTTGATGGCAAGCTTTTCTTGGCAAAATGTTTTCAAAGGATTCGGAGCTGTTAAATCAAAGCCCTATTGAATTGGTGGTAGGCCCCTTTAGAGCTCTCCCTCCTTCATTCTCCAGTACTATGTGTTGGTAATTACCGGCAAGTGTGGGAGAAGAAAAACAGAAAATCCTCTTGGAGGTACACACCCATGTGCACAAGGGTGATGAACAACATCAGCCAGACAACTGTAGGGAAGATAGAGGAAAATTTTCTTAATCCCACAAAGGCTAACTTCATAAACACTCTAACCAGTGCAAGATAAATCCTGTTCTGTTGCAGTGTCCTGTTGTATGTCTGATTCTTGCTTTTATGGGGTTGCAATAGCAATCCAAAGAACCATGCTTTGGTGCTATTTTCTCAATAATTCACTCTCTTGCATGTGTAAAAAAGAATGAAAAGAGAAGAAATTAATAGAAACTCTGTAGGCTGTGTGGATCTCTCAGCCAGAAGTGTGTGTGTGTGTCTGAGAGAAGCTAGGCAGAAAACTTGATGAGATCTCTCTCAGTAGGACCTCCTTATTCTTTTATTTACTTCTCCACCTGTCCAAAGAAGGTATCCTGGACTCCAGAACTACACATCTGGATAAAGTCTTACCATAATTATGATTTGATAAAGACTTACCATAATTATGAAATTTAGGTAGCATTTAGTTGAATAATTTCTCTTTTACCGTCTCAGGATGAGGACTCTGAAAAAGTCTCTGCAAAAGTGAAAGTTATCTGCTCCCACCACGCCTAGGGAATCCACCATGGATTTTATAAATGAAGATATATTTGTTCAGAGATGGTTCCAGGACAACGGATGTGGTTCTGATTTTATTTATTGAAGGCTGAGGCCTAGCAGAAGAAAATTTTCTGGGAAGTAGAGGAGATAAACGTTTTTCATCAGTCTGCTTCAAGAGCAATGCTGACAATAGTATGAAACTCGTTGCAGAAAGATGTTGAGCTGGAGAAACACCTAGCTCTGTATGTGATGGAAGGCAAGGACGGATGTTTGGATGGGTCAGACCTTACTTATGCAGGTATTATGTAGGACTTTTGGACATTATTATTAAAATTACATGATGGATGCATGTGGAGAGAAATTAAACACAGATACCTGAGTCCAGTAACCTATGAATAAAAGAATTTTAGGATTGCTGCTGGCAGTGAAAGATTAGCCTCTCCAAAACAGTAGCCTGGAGTGTTAATGAAGAGAAAATAGAAGTGGTGGTAAAATGGTGATAGGCAAACAGCTTGATGGTAAACCATCTGGAAACTGTCTTAGAGAGAAGAGATTACCATAGCCAGGAGCTGGATTTCTGGACAATGACTTATGGACACATTACAGCTAGCTGCCTCAGCCAGTGCTCCAGTGATTGGAAGAGTGTGCTGCTTTCCAGTAGTAACACTATCCAGACTATCGTTTTTAAAAACTTATATTTTAGTGTATTTGCCTTTTCTCTCCATGTATTTTAAGTCCTTTGTTTAAATTCTTTACACATGAGGGAACATTGTTGGTTTTAAAGTGCTCTGCTGGCTACTAGTGTGCCTTGGGCTCCCAGATCCTGATCCAAGTTTGAGCTAATGTAATTTATTAAAATCCTCATGACCTTGAACTCAGCCTTTTTTAAAACCTGTAAGTGTGTTCTGGAACACAAACAAGTAATTTTTTTTTTGACATTTAGAAGCTTGAGCTGTAATTATTAAAACACTATGATTAAACTGCGGTTCCCTGTGTAATTGCCCAGACAGTATGAGTGTCAAAATAGTAACCTTTACTTTTTAAGACACATTAAATTCCCATAAATATCCAAGTTGCTTGGGATCCATTCAGCTTGTATTGTATTGTGGAAGTTTCTTGCCAGCTGACTGTTTAGGGGGAGGCTTGGTAGTAACTGGAAAATATGTTTTGCAGTTGAAAATTTGTGGATTTTTTTGTTGTTGTTTGCTTTTGATAAACCGTATCTCAACAACAACTGAAATTTGAAAGTGCACGTTTTGTTTTGTTCAGTAGTTATTGTTGACTAAACCTGTGAGTCTTGTGGGAATTGTGGGGAAAATAACAGTGGCTTTACTTCTTCTGACTGATTGAATAGTTTTGAGTGTTCTGTAAGCGATGCTAGAGAGTTCACAGGTTGTGCAGGATCTCAGTAGAATTGATATTTTGCACAGAATCTCTTTTTCTTTGGTCAAATGCCTCAATCATCACTGAACTGTTGCAAAGCTTGCCAGGAATAATGTATTTGCAGAGTTTAGACTCTGTACAAGCAAACAGCTGCAATGTGAATTTCATAGCTTATACAAAATGAAAGAATCCCGTGATACAAAAATGAAGCTTTATATATCTGACAATTCTGAAGGGTCATCTGAGGCCAAGGATGTTTCATTGCTGCTTCAGAAGTGCTTGCAAGTCCCAGATAATTAGAAAGTTTGTCACATAAAATAATGTGCATCTAATTTATAGAATTAAAAGGCTGGTTTCAGCCGTAAAGAGCTTGAAATTTATATAATCAGTGAGAAGCAGCATTTGGATCCAAGGAGCAGGTGGTGGAAATGTGTTATAATAGCAACAATTTTATCAGTCCCAGTGGCAGCTGCAGCACACCAGGTCTCAGCCATCATCACAGACTAATATCCCAGGCAGATGGAGTCTCTTTCACCAAAAGAGAGAGACCCATGGTATCTAGTATATCACAGAACTTCTGAGGTTCTTGGGATCAGGAAGGTATATTGGCTCCATAGCTTCCATGATCTTGATATTTGGAAGAGTTTAGACTCCAGCAGCCTCTAGACAAAAATCCACGATACAAAAATATCTTCTCCATTTGTACATCTCCATCGCATTCTTATCATCACTCCAAGCTCTCTAGACTCATCAAAAGAGTCCTTGAAAGGAGGCTGTATTAATATTTCATCTCCAAATATTTTCAGATATTTAGCAGATAAATGTTTTTCACACAGGGTCACATAGACTGAACGACTAACCTAGAAGGAGTTCCTGTGTGCTTCTGTCCAGCCCTTAAGTCACAGAAACTGACATCACTTTCATTATTTCCTTTCTTCATACAGATTTGCCAACTAATCATATTCAAATAGCTATATTCTTCTCCTCTGCATTGTTCTTTGCCACAGGTCAACAAATGCTCCATTCTTCAAAGCAACAATCAGACCCTGTACAATTAGATTTCTGTTGTCACCCAGCAGGAGCAAAGAGAAGCTCTTAAGTGAAAGTACTGTATGGGCCAAATCCCACAGTCCCCAGACATGCCACTTCCTTGTGAGTATTTCTATTGATCCCTGTTAATGTTTTCAACATTTATTACCATCAGGGGAAGAAAAATAATGGGAATATTCACCATATATGAAATGTCAATTACTGAATATATGATCTTGCAGAGAGAAAGATAGAGAGAGGGAGCAATGTTTGTATTTGGAATTGAGTTGCCAATCACTAAATCTTTTTCAAATGTAAGTTAATTCTGGGTTTTTTTGGTTGATTTTTTTTTAATATCAAACTTTATTTTAAAGTAAAGTATTAATATTTGGAGTGTTATTTCTTATTTAACAGAAGTTTTCCTAGAAAAGATAATTAGATTTCTGCATATCTTGATAGCAGGAACTGAAAATAATCAGTTGAAGGAAATGTGCAAATGCTTAAGAGAGAACTTTTATAGCAAAGTATTTTTAATTACATGAGAGCCAAAAGCAAAAGTGTTTCAGCCTGCAGCAGGTGCCACAAACCACAGAGAAGAAATCTCAGAGAGTAATCACATGCAAATACTTCAAAGGGAAGAAGTGCTGGCCAGTAGAGTTTAATGATGGTAGAAAAGAACACAAGCAAAGGCAATTTAAAATGACATCAGACATTACTTAGTAATTAGAGAAGTTTATGACAAGATATTGGTATTTAATTCATACTGGTACAGTGTCCATGGATTATCTTTCTCAGACGCAGAGAGACACGTACAAAAGGGAATGTTAGTACAGAATCCTTTGTTTTATGTCTCTTACATATAGCTTAATCAACTGCATGATGTTATTTCTATTATTACCAACTGTTTCCCTTATTATGGCACTATTGAATAGTCTGTGCTAACTGGTCCTGTTTTTTTAATACCTCCAAATACATAAGACTTTATAATCAAATTGCTTCCCCTTGCGCACTCTAAAGAGTACTCTCACTTCCCAGCACAAGTCTAAGAATCTTCCTCAAAACTTGCCTTTTACCCAAAGTATAACACTGTATGCCTATGCCCCAGACATTTGTATATTCAACTGCAAAAGCTGTATCAGCCTAAGGCCTTCCTTTCACAGAATGGCAGGATCACAGAATTTCTTTGGTTGGAAGAGCCCTTTGAGATCTTCTAGTCTAACCTTCGACTCAGCACTGCAAGGTTACCACTAAACCATATCTCCAAGCACCAAGTCCACATACCATTTAAGTACCTCTAGGGATGGTGAGTCCTTGGCAGATCATTCCAATGCTTGATAACCCTTTCAGTGAAGACATATTTCCTAATATCATCTCCAAACATAGTGTCTCTGTTGGCCAAACACAGATGGATGTAGACATGAACATGGATACATGTATAAAGTATTTATTTAAACGAGTCTTAATCTTTGGATGATGTTTTGGATAATTTGCCACCCCAAGGGCCTTAGCTTTCTTAGACATATATCCAGACCTGTTCAGTAATTAACAGAGCTAGGCAGCCTCATGCTTTGAAAAAGCTGGGAGAGTGACAAACACTTTCAGTTTAAAATCACCAGGACTGTATAGACACTTTTGGTGGTTTTGTTATTGTTGTATTTTGTTGTTTTGCTTTTGAATGCGTGTAATATTTATTGACCTCTTTGTCTGAATTACTGTATTTTATTTCCATGGTTGCTTTTTGTTTTGTCAGTATGCCTTGCTCTCCTCTCACTCTACATCTTCAAAAGGCTCCTGTGCAAATTTCCTTAGGCACATGTGAGAGCAGAATGGCATGCAACATCAAGAACTTGAGAAAGGAGCTGTGACAAGTGTTGAATGAGTGGTTGGTTCAATATCAGCACATGGGGCTGAACTTTGCAAGCTTATGCAGCTAGCTGTGTTAGGCAAGTAATACCTTTGTGCATATAATTATTCTGGTGCGGCTTGCCTTGGGGGTACTGGTAGATAGTAGGCTGAAGATGAGCCAGGAGTGTGTCCAGGTGGCCAGGAGGGCCAATGGCATCCTGGTCTGGATCAGGAACAGTGTGGCCAGTAGAACAAGAGGGGTTGTTCTTCCCCTGTACTCAGCACTGGTCAGGACACACCTTGAGTACTGTGTCCAGTCCTGGGCTCCTCAATTCAAGAGAGATGCTGAGGTACTGGAACGTATCCAGAGAAGGGTGACAAAGCTGGTGAGAGACCTGAAACACATACTCTATGAGGAGAGGCTGAGGGAGCTGGGAATGTGCAGCCTGGAGAAGAGGAGGCTCAGGAGTGACCTCATTGCTGTCTGCAATTACCTGAAGGAAGGTTGTAGCCAGGTGGGGGTTGGTCTCTTCTGCCAGGCAACCAGCAACAGAACAAGGGGACGCAGTCTCAAGTTGTGCCAGGGGAGGTACAAGCCGGATTTTAGGAGGAAGTTCTTCCCAGAAAGAGTGATTTGCTATTGGAATGGGCTGCCCAGGGAGGTGGTGGAGTCACCGTCCCTGGAAGTGTTCAAGAAAAGCCTGGATGAGGCACTTAGTGCCATGGCCTAGTTGATTGGATAGGGCTGGGTGATAGGTTGGACTGGATGATCTTGGAGGTCTCTTCCAACCTGGCTGATTCTATGATTCTGTGATGTCTGCACAAGGGCTTCCACACCCACAGGAAAGAGAGCTTAGAAACACGGGAGGAGATCCTAGACATCAAACTCCCTCCAATTATAACCTGAAGAAACCCTGCATACTGATTATTTTCTAGCCAAGTGACCAATCTGTGACTCAAATTGTGCAAGTGCTGTGCCTGTGCGTCATGATCTGTGGCTAAATCCTCCACGAATGGCAAGACAATAGACACTGAAGAGCCTAAAAAGAACTTATGCTGTGGCTCTGTGTGCACCCCAGCCATCTCACAGTGGAACTTTATTTAGCTTTTGCTGTATCTCAGGTGGTTTTCAGAAGCATGTGATACATGTCTTTCATCTCACGACTTCTGAAAATCCTGGCATGCAATTTGTCGTGGGATATGATGACCAGCCCTGACCTGAAGTTTGGAGCACAGGCTCACATAGACATGACAATCTGTATTCCCTGAAGAAAAGTGAGTGATACAGTCTTAATATGCCTGACAGATTAACCTGATACTTTGCTGTGGATCTGAAAAGGTAGCATATAATCAAAATCCAACAACAAACAGAATGGGACAAAAAAAAAATTCTCTCTGCTACCTAGAGAACACCAGCACAGACTTTACTGCAGCCTCCACCTTTGACTATTCTGGAAGACATGGGGATAAGACAACCCTCCCAAATGGAATACATATACTGTAGAATGTGCCAGTGGAAAAAAAAACAAACAACCAACCAAACAACAAAAAACCAAAAGCTTACAAGCAAACAAAGCAAAGCAAACCCCAAAACAACCCAAAACCAAAACCCCAACTTCATTTTCCCTTTGCAGGCTTCTAGTTGAAACTAATACAACATGATTTTTTAATGAGTTTGGGGAAATATCATAGAGTCATAGAATGGTTTAGGTTGGAAGCAACCTCAAGGATCATTCAGCTCCACCTCCTGCCATAGGCAGGGACACCTCCCGCTAGAGCAGGTTGCTCAAGGCCCCATCCAGCCTGGCTTTAAACGCCTCCAGGGAGGAAGCATCCACAACCTCCCTGGGCAACCCATTCCAGTGTCTTACCACCCTCACTGTAAAGAACTTCTCCTAACATCCAGTCTAAATCTCCCCTTTTCCAGTTTAAACCCATTCCCCCTCGTCCTGACATTACTAGACCTTGTAAATAGTCCCTCCCCAGCCTTCCTGTA
This sequence comes from Tricholaema leucomelas, assembly GCA_013400475.1. Classification (NCBI taxonomy): domain Eukaryota; kingdom Metazoa; phylum Chordata; class Aves; order Piciformes; family Lybiidae; genus Tricholaema lacrymosa; species Tricholaema leucomelas. Next base: position 112,369 of record WAAF01005619.1, read on the forward strand.
AGCTCTCTTCAGGTACTGGAAAGCCACTCTAAGGTCTCCTGGAAGCCTTCTCTTCTCCAGGCTGCAGAGCCCCAACTCTCTCAGCCTGTCCTCATAGCAGAGGTGCTCCAGCCCTCTGATCATCTTCATATATTCATATGAAATATATTCAACCAGTTATACATTTGAACATTCTTTCACTTGAAACACTGAAGATATAACTCAAGAATGAGACCATTGTTGAAAAGAAAAAGAAATGCTCGTGTGCCTTAATTTTAGCTAAGATGCATACGTGCCATTTATGCGCGTCATGTTTCACTTACCTCAAGCACAGGAAATAATTTTGCTGTTTCTAGTATTTCATGGCCCAGAAAGAAATGCCCAAGTGTATGGATAACAACAATTTCAAGACTACAAAACCAGTGCAAGCTGTCCTAGAGGACCAGGAAAGCAAGATTTCTTGTGGTAGACTATGGGAAGTTGTTCCAATAATTGCACTATTTCTATTAAAAAAAGAAAAAATCACTTTTCAGTTCCGAACAAATATTTTTATAGAAGTATGACAATGTATGTGTGTATATATATATATATATATATATATGTATGTATATTTATTTGAGTACTGTGTCCAGTTCTGGGCCCCTCAGTTTTAGAGTGACATTGAGATGCTTGAAGGTGTCCAGAGAAGGGCAACGAGGCTGGTGAGAGGCCTCGAGCACAAGCCCTACGAGGAGAGGCTGAGGGAGCTGGGATTNTGTGGTAAAGGGTTGGACTTGATGATCTGTGAGGTCTCTTCCAACCTTGGTGATACTGTGATACTGTGATATATAGCTGGCTGCATGAATAATCTCAATAACTCATATGATTAGTTTTGTCCTTTCATCTCAGTTTGATCTGATTTACTTTTGCATATGTAACTTTTTTAAGTGCAGTTGGAGCATGGCTTCAGAAATAATTGTGGAAGTCTTTCATGATCAGCTGCAGCGATGACATGCTGTAGATTAGAACCTAGAAAGCAGAATGTTACAGACATGGTCACTTTACAGATGTTGCTGTGCTAGTTTTCAGTGTCCTAGAAAAAAGTATTCAGAGATACTGAAACCAGCTATTTTTCCTGTTAGTGCGCTGGATGCCTGCTTCTATTCTTACTCTATATATCAAAATACCGGTGTCAAAATGTATGAATATTGCATGAATTTGAGACAGTTCAAACTACAGATAAGGTTATCTATAGGTTGGTATCAGATATCAACCTATAGATATAAGATAAGATGGTTCAGTAGTTATTATGTAGCAGCTACCCTTAGTGTATTTACAAAGAAAATTTAAAAGAATATTTAATAAAATCATAGCATCAACCAGGTTGGAAGAGACCTCCAAGATCATCCAGTCCAACCTATCACCCAGCCCTATCCAATCAACTAGACCATGACACCAAGTGCCTCATCCAGTCTTTTCTTGAACATCTCCAGGGGCGGTGACTCCACCACCTCCCTGGGCAGCCCATTCCAATGGCAAATCACTCTCTCTGGCAAGAACTTCCTCCTAACATCCAGCCTATACCTCCCCTGTGTCGCGGAGGAGGATTCTGCCACCTACGCCAATTGTGGCGGAGGGGAGAAATAAATTGATGCAAGAGGATATTTTACAAAGATATATACTTATTAACTTCAGTATTCTGAACTCTCGCCACCCCCAGCCACTGGACTTTAATATTAATATTTCTTCTACATGGTTATGAAGACATTCTGGAAATATATCAAACATTAACTATTATAATAACTAGCATACATTCAAACTATTAAACAGAGAGAGGACTTTCCCAGCGGCTTAATGCTGCTTGGGGTCAATATGCTGCTTGCCCAGCAAGGGTGGGCTGAAAGCTCTTTCTGCTCTGTGGAAGAGGCAATAGAAATTACAGAGTCACCAAAGCATTTACTCACAATTCTGATTAATTATGAATCACCCTCTGGGCCTATGTCACAGCCTATACCAGTGTCCAATTCTTCGGGGTCTCTGCCTGTGGACTTTGAGGCCGGACTCCTCCGGCTTCAGGAGAAATGAGTCTCTGACCCTGTGCTGCTGGCTCCGTAGGCAGGATCTCAGGTGCAGAGGAAATACGATCCCATACAGACTGAGCAAGGTCTAATGCTGGCTACTCAGGCTGATCGTGTGCAGATGAGTGGGTCTGCTCCTGCCAGCTTGTGGCAATGGTGTACACCATGCAGTCATAAGGCAGGCGGCGTGCAGTGCGATGCAGGGCTGCGCGGGAGTCTGAGCTCCACAATTATACAGGCAGGCTTAAGTGAGCTCTGCAAGTGAGCATGTAGGCAGGCAAGTGAGCGAGTGAGTGAATGAACTGGCTGTTTACCTGTGTATCTCTATTTATTAAATGTGGGCCGAGACGAATGGTCTCATTGGCCACACTATCACCCAATCACCTTTGGCAATCACCCAAATATACCCCAAAAAAGGAAGAACCCGTAGGCTGTTCTCTTCCCAAAATGGGGGGCGCATACGCCTTGCACATGACAGGGGCGTGGCTCTCATGAAACCTCTCTTATGTGACTCGACTAAACCAGGCTAGGTTGTCTGGGTTTCTTTTG
>WAAF01005622.1:3501-18225 GCA_013400475.1 Tricholaema leucomelas
ATTCTATTCTATTCTATTCTATTCTATTCTATTCTATGTACTGCATTGAGGGAGAATTCTTCAGATCATCATCTCGAATACAATGAACTTTGATCCATTCAATGTTGTATAGATTTCCTTCAACAGGCATGGTGTCTAGATGGAAGGAAGATTTATAGTGTATTTGTTGTTGGAATGCACCTCTGAAGAGCATCTAGTCCAACCTGCTGCTCAAACAGAGTTAGCTAGAACTGGTTGCTTAGGACTGTGTTCAGTTGGGTCATGAATATTTCCACAGATGATGACTCTGACACTTCTGGGACAACCTGTACTAGTGTTGAACCACCTCCACAATAAAAAAAACTTGTTTTCTTATGACTTTCACTGGACCCACTTCAATAAGCCCCTATCATTCGTATACTGGGGAGCACAGAATTAAATACAATTATAGACTAAAGTACATGGGTAAGAAGTTTGCTCTATTCATCTGAACACCAGCAAGTTCCTTAGCACAAAATACTACTTCGGGTTGAAAATACGAGCATAAAGAGGTCTTTGGAGATAGGACCTTTGACTCATAGCAGTGAGGTTTGCTTAAGTGCGGTGGCATGAGTCACTACATCTGGTACGGTGGAACTGATCTAAGGAAGCTGTGTCTCCTACGCTGGAGAGCACAAGACAAGATGAGAAGGCAATTCTACAACTCAACAGCAGATCAGCTTGACAGTATCTTTAAAATAACAATTGCAGAGGACAGAACTACTTACTGAAAGGCTTCAAGTTTGAAACGCCCTAGGAAACTGTGTAAAATAATTTCCCTGTCCCAAACTGAATACAATTACGCAGACAAAGACAAGACTGGTAGAGCAATTATGGCTAAGTTCAGAAACACGAACACAGATTCAGCCTCACTTTTTATCACCTGATTAGGTCATTATCCACACTATAGTACTGTCTTTTTCTGACCATAAGCAACAAACAATCAGACTGCATTATCTAATGGTTCAATATCATCTAAAGTTGTGTAATCCTGTCTGAGAAACTGAAAAGCATCAGTGCTGAATGCAATTTGGATTTTAAAAATGCCTTTCATGAAAAAGATGCTGTCTGCATTCTCTGTTATGTTTGTTTATCATGTGTTATCTTCGAGCAAATACAAAAGCTCTCATTCTCTGTTTTGCAATACTAAAAAATCCTTCTGTGTCCTTTTCTCTTTCAATAGCACTTTCCTGCCTGCTTTTCGATGTCACAGGCAAGGACTTTGCCAATGGAGTGATTAAATGATATGCAGTCTGTCCTTAGCAGTGAAGGTGATAATTACACAGAGAACAGCAACTAAGGAGTAAAGATGTTCCCCTGAAGCTGGTCTCAGAATGAAAACATCAGATGTCTGTTGCTCTCAATAGCAGTGGGCCTCTCTTCATTACTGCCCCATCAGTCCTCAGAAATTGATCTCATTTCATCCACTTTAATGAAGTTTAACAAAAAATTTCACTGAAGAATTCCAATGTTGTCTTCTCTCTCAGAAGCTGACTTTCTCCAGAGCACTGAAAATAGAACCTTTTGTTCAACAAAGTACGCAAACTGTAACAACTACCAAATACTAAGTTCTAGACTTTTCTTTTATCAACCAAAATGTTTACAATGAATTATATTCAAAGTGTCTCTCACGAGACAATTTTTTCTCCACTTTGCAATTCTGAGAATGTATCTCATATAATATGAAATAGCATTTATGATCCAGTCTCATGCTTCACTGAGCATAGAGTTTTATCTTTTCCTATGTTGATTATCTTTGCTCTAGGAGAGGTAACATTATCTGCATATCTAAACAGAAAAGCAAAGTTACCCTGAAGTGAACTGTTTATTCTTTTATTTGGAGCTGTATTTTTGAGCCCTCTGTTTCAGAAAAGAAGAAATAAAGTGCAATGCAATAAAATAAAAATATAATAAAATCAGGAAAACATTAAAATTTCACTGGAACGTCCTCAGAAAACTGTAAAACCTCAAGAAAAGGGAAACAGTCCCAACGATTTCAAAATCATGGCTTTCTCAAATAAAAATGTTTTCTTTAATGTCATCTACCTGATGTTTTTCCTACTGACAAACAGTGCGGCAATTTATTTCAGGTAGAAATTGAATATCTGCACAAACCACAGTCCAGTCCACAGAGCAGAGTACTACAGATTGTTCAGTGTAGTAAAAATCCAGCAATTCTCAAAGAGAAATAGTTTCAGTGATTCCCAGTAATTATTGGGTTTATCTGCTACAGTTCCGTATGCTGGACGAACAACAATAACCAATGCATCTGTTAAACCATATGCCAATACCGACTATCTCTTCCTCAGTCCTCATACTGATTGCACACTATATAAATGGTTGCTGATATTTTCAGCAGATCTCATATTTTTATCATTTAAATCTAAAACTGGATATAGGAGTACTAAAACTAGTGAAATATGCTTATTAGTTATCAGGCAAAATTAGTAATATACAATTGTGCTAGTTTGAAGCTAATTGGAATATTTTCATGAGAGAAACTAGAGTATAGGCTGTGAAAATGAAACAATGGTGATGTTTACTTCACTCAGAGGCTTGCTGAGACATATAAAAGCAAGGACACAAACACAGATAAGACAGTTCTATCTGTCAAAGTTGGATGTCTTTGTTTTCTCCCTGGGCTTCTGCTGTTCAGCTTGGGTTTGTGTAACCCAACTAATCATTCTGCTTCTAAAAAGGCCAGTCAAGAGCAGCAGTGGGAGTGGAGAAAGAATAAAGAAATCTGTAACTGATTGTGATCAATTAATTATAAATACCACTGCCATTAGACCAGCCACCAACCTCCTGCAAGGCAATTCTGGCCCAGGAGACAAATTCCACCTAGACATCAACAATCACACAGCTCACTTTGGATAATCCTGCACGTCCAGTTTGGTGAGAACACACACAAAGTCTCTACCCTGGCAGTTCCCAGAAATAAGAAGGACACTCTATTGTTCTTGGATGCAGTGGGATTTTGGAGACTACATATACCTGGGTTCAGTCAGATTGTCAAACCTCTGCATGATGTGACTCATAAGAGAAACAATTTCCAGTGGGGACCTGAGCAACAAGAAGCCTCTGAACAGATAAAGCAAGAAGTAGTTCATGGAGCAGGCTTGGGACCTGTTAGAATCTTGGCTTGCTATGTCCATGTGTTTTTATACCAGAAATGAGAAAACTGAGAAGTAGAAGTCAATGTGTCATTTCTGAACTCACAAGCACTTGCTAATGAACTAAAAAAACTCTATAAAACATTTGAGCAATGTACAGTTTCTTACACTGTATTTTTTTTAAGGAAACCTTAATTTTGCTTGGCAACACACCAGTAACATTTATTTTGTAGAGGAAAAGAGAGGGAAGAAAAAAGTCTTGCTAGTTTCAAATAGTCCTTGTTGTTTTTTCTTGTTTGTTTGAGGTTTTGGGGGTTTGTTTGTTTTAAATTATTTCCCCTTACTATACTTAAAACTTTATAAATAAGATAGGTGCTTTATAAAAAGATAAGATAGAAGTGCTCCTCTGAAAAACATAAACAGCTTTCTCAGTATGTTTAAATAGTAAGTCCTATGAAATCTTGGTCAGTGTGCAATTTGGTTGGTGAAGGAAATTTTCCAAATCAAATGCTCCAATGTTGATTCTTCATTGCCTATATCAGGCAGAAAAAGGGGGGGTGGGGGGGTGGGAAGAGAAGCAAAATATAAAGGCCTCTTGTTCACAGTAAATCTGATCTATCCATTAGATGTCTATCTTATAAAATATTTATAATCACTTCTGCCTTGGGATCTTGAAGTTTGCTCTCTCCTAGTGATATTTGATAAGAGCTATTGTACCATTTCAGCATTATCTCCAAGGATCAGATTGGAATAATAGTATTTGCACAAATACAGCTTAAGCATCTACAAATCATTTTACACCAGAAATTGACCACAGAATTTATATAGAAGAGATGTGCCTGAGTAAACACAGAAATACAAATAAAGCATGATCTTGCCTGCCTTGCTTAACTGTCTGAAGATACATGGAGTGTATTTCTTACCTTCTACTGTAAAACCATGCCCATGGGGTTTTGTATCAATGACAACTATCTTTAAAAGGAAATATTTTGCATTATTTTATAACACTAAAATAACTATTTATGACAAAGAATTAGTGCATAATTCTTACAGTGCTAGCAACAGCTATAACTAACACAGTGCCGTTAAGTGTCTTTCCTTGGCCAGGTTAAAATTCTAGTCCCATTGGTAACAATAAATCATAGTTTGGATATGCCAATGACTAAACCAAATGTCATCTAAGCTATGATAGAGGATCTCTGTACATGTGCTCTTCCTTAGAAGTAGATGCAGGAGAACTTGAGTTAGCTTAACTCTCTGGTGTTATTCAAGATGTAAATCAGTTGAGGACAGTTCCATGCACACAAATGCATATTTGGAAAACTCAACAAAGGTAAGTGTGATGGTTTGGGTGTCCCCCGCCCCCCCACACTTTGGAAATCACCCAGACTAGACTAAGCCAGCTATAGACAGAAATAGACAAGGTAAAAGGTAATTCAGAAACACAACAGCCCTCCCAGAAACCTGAGTCTCCAGGAGGGGCTCTCAACTGCCCCTTAACCTTCTCTCACCCCTCTCAACCCTACCCCAGTCCCAAGGAGGAATGGACGTTTGGCCAGGGGGTTTAGGAAGCAAAGTGGATTAGTCAGAGAAATGGAGGGTGAGGTTAGAAGAGAGATGCAGCTCGGAGCTCCCCAGCAGGAATAGTGCCTTATCTATGTTTGATTCTTGTTCTTCTACATCTCAGCAAGCCTATGAGGGAAGTAGACATCACCATTGTTTTCTTTCCACAGCCTGTAATCTAGTTCTTCTCACCAAAACATTCTAGCTAGCTGCAAACTAGCACAATAAGATTTATTATTGCAAAACCGATCTTTGATTTGAGGACCTTTTCAGATGAAACTGATATTCTTCATGGTGTATTTTAAATAACAATTACTGGTTTCACTTTACAAATGTGAAAATTGTTAAAAACAATCAGAACAACAAATCAAATCATCTCAGTTAGTGATTATGATCTGTGAAGAACCAGCCCAATACAATTTTATTATTAGTGAAATTTCTAGGTAATCTTGTCTGGATTGTCTGTATGTCCTCTACACTACAGAGATTTTAACTTCAGCAGAAATTTAAAAGCTCTCAGCATCAAATGCATTTTTAGAGTCAAATATCCTGATAATTTCTTGAAGTACTTTCAGTTATTCTGAATATTCTTTATTTACCATTTCGAATCATAGAATCATAGAACCAGTCAGAGTTGGAAGAGGCCACAAGGATCACCTAGTTCCAACTCCCCTGCCATGGGCAGGGACACCCTACCCTAGATCAGGCTGGCCACAGCCTCATCCAGCCTGGCCTTAAGCACCTCCAGGGATGGGGCCTCAACTGCCTCCCTGAGCAACCCATTCCAGGCTCTCACCACTCTCATGCTTTTGGAGCATTTTCTTCTGATTACTTGAACCAATCTACATTATCCTTAATCAAGGGAAATGGTAAAAGCTTTAGAAAGTCTCAGGCTCTGTATATTCATCACTCCAGAGCTTTATTGTTAATTTGGATACATCCTTTTCCAAATCCAAACGAGAAGATACAGGGTCCATTTCCAGTTCTAATTCTAATATGAGAATTTTAATAGCCCAAAGCAGTATACCATAAATTCACAGCACAGCTAAGCTCAGGCAAAGAAATTCCTAGCTGCTGTGAAACCCTCTCTATTTCATAGCACAGCACATTTCCATGCAATGTTATCCTCTTTTCTAACTTACAGTGACATCCTCTGATTGCTGTGTTAGAAAGCAGCACCAGGAACAGATGCCATTACGAAGGAAACTCTCCTCTGAACTGGGCTGACACCATCCAAAGCAAGCAGCAGGCAGGCAAGCCGACATGTGAGGATAAAAGTCCTAGTCTCTCATTCCTGAAGTACAGGCAGCAGGATAAACTGAGGCAGCCCAAGCCATAAATACATGTTTTGAAAATGAAATAGTTAAGAATTGCTCAAATAACTAGGACAGAATCAATACTTCTTAATGCTATTCCTGGTTTTCTAATATTATTTACATTTCACTTTTAAGTTTAAGAAAGATTTTTTTGTATGAAAAGTGTTTGTGTGACATAGAAGTGCTTGGCAGCCTCTAAATGGTTTCTATCTCTGGCTTTGGTGCTAGAGTTTTCAGAGAGTCTTAAGTAGGTCTTACCCCAGAACACATACACATTATCTTCACATCCCGGGGTATTTTTGGACCCACAGCTCAAAATGAACAAAATAACTCCTTATTTTCTGACCTTTTCCTCATGCTGAGCTACTGCTCAAGGATTCTGCAGATGTTTATGCAGGAGAAATTCACTGATATCTTTCAGGATGAAAAAGAACAAACTCAGGAGGATAGAACTGAATTTCAGAGTGATCTGGGGAGTTTAGAGCAGTGGAGACTGTATGTTACTGAGTAAAATCTGTACTAAAATATATCTATATATATAAATAAAAATAGAGTTCAACACAAAAAAACACTGAGAAGGTGAATTACCTTTTATTTTTAAGACATGTAACTTTAATTGGTTGGTTGTTTTGTTTTTTTTGTAATGAGTAAAATAGCTTTTTTTGTAATGAGTACAATAGTGATAATTACTCCTCACACAGACCATGACAAAGAAAACATTAAAGAACTTTCATATTAAAAACTTGTTTTCCCTCAGTCTGAACATGTCTATCTTCACTGCTTTTGTTATTTTTTAACTACTTGGCTGAGACACTGTGATGGTTTAGGTTATCCCCCCCATTAGAAATCACCCAGACTAGACTCAGACCGCTCTGGAAATATGGATGAAGCTTATTATTTACAGCTGGCACAATAAACAAGCAGATATTGACAGTATATATATAGTTATATACAGAAATATACAAGGTAAAAAAGGTAATACAAAACCACAACTCCCCTCCCAGAAACCTGAGTCCCCAAGAGGGGCTCTCAACCACCCCTCACCTTCCCCCTACCCCTCTCAACCTTACCCCAGTCCCAAGGAAGAATGGAGGTTCGGTCAGGGGGTTAGGAAGCAAAGTGGATTAGTCCAAAATGGAGGGTGAGGTTAGAGAGTAAGATGCAGCTCAGCCAGTTCCCCAGTCCCAAGCGAGACTCCCCAGTGAAGTGATTATCTATGTTTTGCTTTTCATTCTTATACATCTCATCCAGCCTATGAGGGAAGTAGACATCACCACTGTTTTCCTTTCACAGCCTGTAATCTAATTCTTCTCACCAAAACATGCTAGCTAGCTTCAAACTAGCACAGACACAGAGACATTTTAGCTGTTAGCTAAAAGCAAAAGAAAGCAATCTTACATTAGCTCAAGGATTTATACCAAAAAGAATTGTGGGTATTAGAGAAGTCACAATTCAGACTTAATTGTCACTGAGGTGAGTTTCATTATTTTGATTCAGGTTTATGTTCATGCCTGAGCCTAGAAATTATACTTACTTTTAGAGGGAAAATCCTGGTGTTCCCCAGTTGTCTGCACAAAAAGCAGTTTCAGGCATTTTGAGCTGTCCTGGACTGTAATGTTTGCTTCTCAAAGAAGCCTCTTTCAAGACTGCTCTTTCACTAAAAATCCACATTACATAACCTTAAAACCAGGATGTTTACTCTAATATCTTCATAACTTCGTGAACCAGAGGTCCCTGTCAGAACTACAGGTGCTCTCTGGCCTCTTTCCTGATATGAATTTATAGATTTATATCTGTAAGAGATTTTTCAATAGACTACCTTAGGAAAAAAGCCAAATAGAGCAAATTCCAGAGGAAGTCATTAAGAACACAAGAATGTCAAGGCAATTTCTAGTTTAACCTGTGGGTTTTTTTGCATACATAGATTCCTTTTGCCATTGCTAATAGTTCAAAGGAATGGGTCCAAATAATTTAGGATTATTTTTGTTTTCAAAGCATACCACATTGCTTTAGTCCTCTGTTAAAACACTGAGATCACTACACATCACCCTTCTGCTGGATGTTCATTCCCGTCTGTGTCTATATATGAAGGAGACGAGACATTCGGTAAGGGTAAAGAGAGCACAGTGTCTATGTGGTAAAACAGAATAACAAGGAGTCTATGCAAACAATATATGAAAAATTACCCTTGAGGGCCCTCACTGGTGTTTGAAAATTGCTTAGATCCAGCAATACCCCACGGTCTGCTTCACTGACCCATTTTGTGCTGAGGAAATAATGTACCTTGAGCTAGACAGGCCTGTGAGACACTGCAGTTCCTTCCACAAATGTATTTCCATATTATTTTATACAGCTCAGATATACTCCAGCTTGAATTTTAAAGCTACAAACGTTTAAGTTTAAATTTTTCATATATGGTCTGTCTCAGGTTCCAGCTTTTATTACTGTAACCTCTGTCTGTCTCCCAGATATTGTCCAAGCCAGTGTGTCCACTTGTGGACACTTTGTGAGACCTTTTAATCTATGACAAATGAGAGCAATGTAAGATTTTAGTCTTCTAGGGTTATGGTTCTCCCAAATGGAAAAATGAATAAATTTTACTGGTTATAGGGATGTCTGTTCAACCTTCCCTTCCTCCCTTCCTTCCTTCCTTCCTTCCTTCCTTCCTTCCTTCCTTCCTTCCTTCCTTCCTTCCTTCCTTCCTTCCTTCCTTCCTTCCTTCCTTCCTTCCTTCCTCTCTCCCTCCTTTCTTTCTTTCTTTCTTTCTTTCTTTCTTTCTTTCTCTTTCTGTCTCTCTATTTCTCTCTCTTTCTTTCTCTTTGTCTCTCTCTCTTTCTTTCTCTCTCTTTGTCTCTCTTTCTCTCTTTCTTTCTCTCTCTTGCTCTCTCTCTTTTCTTACTCTCTTTCTTATGTTTAGCATTCATTGTACTTCAAAAGAAGTATGATCCAATATACACAAAAATATTAATGTAACATTGGCAAATCTGCCAGTTTCACTTTATTGCACTTAAAAGCTTTACAGGCGATACCTGTACTAGTAAATCAATCTACCCAGGGGTATGGGAACAGACAATTGTTCACAGTCATTGCTTACTATTACCTTATTAACATGGTTGTCATCTGAGGGAGCTAGTGTTTGCCCAGACAGTTCCTAGGCACAGTTCAGGGAACAGCACAGATCAAGTCAACCCCCAAAGGTACTCTGAAGGTACCCTGTTTTGAGGGTAAGAGATTTAGTCATCTGGATGTGAGATGTGTCATGACACTTCTTCTAAGAGCTATAGAGCAGCTCTTGGTTTGCCTCCTTTAACAGTATAAATGTAATTGTTACAGACTTGTATCTTGGTGCAGTTGAAATCAATTATACATACCTCAAGAAGTTAGAGGCTGTAACATAAAAGGAGAACAATAAAAGGAATCTCAGGAAGCATCATTGGAATTCATGCCAACACAGCAGGGTCCTGCTGCCTTCTGTTGTCTGGACCTGGTAGACATTTGTGAGAGCTAATAGTGGGCCAATTGCTTAAAGAGTTATGCTTATATACTCTGGTCCTGGATTCACTTTCCAGCACTGATCTAAGTGGGAGTATTGTTACACAGCATTTGCTTCACATTATGTTTTTCCTTTTCCTTTTTTTTTGTTTTGTTTTGTGTTTATATTATGAACAGACATTGTGCAGACAACAAAACAAAACCCAAACCAACAAAAAATTCACAATAAAAAAGTACAATGTGTAGTCAGAAAACCTTGTTTTGAGGAAAGAAGAAAGAGTAAGAGCAAGGGAAGAACATAGAAGATACTAGATCAAATGCCAAATAGCACTGAATTGCATCTGGGAAAGTGAAAACTATCTCCTAATACCCTGCTTTGGAAAGGAGTGTATAACTCTTTGCTTATTGGAGATTGTAGAGCAGCAAAGGATGTATGAACAGATCTTTCCTCTTAGGGAAGTCCTTTTGTCCTTCTTGCTCTACTGAATATTCTGGGGAGGGAAATAGCATTGCATTGTCAATTCCAGAAAAGGCACACAGGACAGTTTATACGAAAACAAAAAACTGAAGATTTATCTAAGCTATACTTCAAGAATTCCTGAAAGAAGGTCCCTCTTAAAAATGCTGAATTGCCTTGTTACTCTGGTTATTTAAGGTATCTGACCTGCAGTTTTTCTACTATGGTTTGTATTTATAGTTCACCTCTAAATCCCCTAAGTAACAAATATTCCATCATGTCCTTCTGTGTAGATGTAGAGTTTCTTGGGGAAGTGTAATAATAGTAATAATAATAATAATAATAATAAAAACAAATTAAAAGTAATCCACCAAACTAAAAACTTTCTCTCTGGTTTATTTTCTTTCTTAATCTTCCTTATTATTTTGGCTTTCCAGTATCTGAAGGGAGCCTACAGGAAGGCTGGGGAGGGACTATTGACAAGGTCTAGTAATGTCAGGATGAGGGGGAATGGGTTTAAACTGGAAGAGGGGAGATTTAGACTGGATGTTAGGAGGAAGTTCTTTACAGTGAGGGTGGTAAGACACTGGCACAGGTTGCCCAGGGAGGTTGTGGATGCTTCCTCCCTGGAGGCGTTTAAAGCCAGGCTGGATGAGGCCTTGAGCAACCTGCTCTAGTGGGAGGTGTCCCTGCCTATGGCAGGGGGTTGGAGCTGGATGATCCTTGAGGTCCCTTCCAACCTAAACCATTCTATGATTCTATGATTCTGTGATTCTTATTCCTTATTTACTGCTTTATTTCATACACTTTTCCTCCCTCACCTTGTTTGATTTTCAGTTTCTCTCCTTTCACCATCTCAGTGTATCCCCAGTGACCACACAGTATTTATTTTTTCAAGTTTTAGTTCTTTCCCTGGACCCCCATAGTAACTAATTTCCTATAGCTGATCTTCCTGCCACATCATACTTAGCTTATTGGTGTATATCTCTCTATCTTCATACTCTGCTTAATACTTATGTCTACTGTTTCTGGACATTATTTCCACTTTTTCTTTTTTTCTCTTCGCTTTCCCTTCTCCTCTTTCAATGCTTGAAACATCCACTTCCATCTAAGTATCATTTATTTTTATTAACAAAAGAGAACATGAATCCTTCCAGGATATATTACAGGGCAGAGCTGCACCTCTAGCATTTTTCTATGGTTTGGATTTACTTAAGTTAAATCTACTCTGTACTCTATGTAAGGTGACGTTATTACAACTGCAGGCATTAGATCACATTCTGTTTTTCCAGGTCCATTTCCAGGTGCTTCCCCTAATGTTCTTCTCTTTGTATCTTTTTCTGTTTTGTTTGTTTTTTTTTTTAAATCTGTTGAGACTATTTTTCATACAAAGAGTCTGCCCCTTTTTATTTTTTTACACTTGTCTATTACATCAGTAAAAAATAATGATCTGTGAAACAGCCTTGTGCATTTATGAAGCCTGTTATGCAGACTAGCACCAACAGCCTTGAGTAAGATGTGCGAATCCTATCATCTGGTCGATACACAGGAGGGGCATAACATCTGATAAATAGACTTTAAGTATCCATAGGCACTGACTGGAGAAGTTCATAAAATAGCTGTGCTCTTATTTGCAAAAATTTGGGTGACTGATTGGTTAATAAATATTTTTTTTCTCAAGTGAGTGCTGTTTAATATTTTAATCAGTGATATAGACAGTGGGATCAAGTGCACCATCAGCAAGTTTGCAGACGACACCAAGCTGAGTAGTGGCTATGATACAGCAGAGGGACAGGATGCCATCCAGAGGGACCTGAACAAGCTGGAGACATGGGCCCGAGTGAACCTCCTGAGGTTCAACAAGAGCAAGGGCAGAGTTCTGCACCTGGGCCAGAACAATCCTCACTATCAATACAGACTGGGGGATGAGGTGTTAGAAAGCAGCCCTGTAGGAAAGGACTTTGGGGTGCTGATAGATGAGAAGCTGGACATGAGCAGACAGTGTGAGCTTGCAGGCTGAGGGATCTGGGATTGTTAAGCCTGGAGAAGAGGAGGCTCTGAGGGGATCTAATGGCAGCCTTCCAGTATCTGAAGGGGGCCTGCAATAAGGATGGAAAGAGACTGTTTACAAAAGCCTTTGAGGATAGGATTAGGGGCAATGGCTTCAAACTAGAAAAGAGCAGATTTAGATTGGATGTTAGGAACAGGTTCTTTACTACAAAGGTGGTGGAACACGAGAACAAATTTCCCATGGCAGTGGTTGAGGCCCCATCGTTGGAGATATTGAAGGTGAGGCTGGATGGGGCTCTGGGCAACCTGATCTAGTTGAGGATGTCCCTGCTGACTGCAGAGGGGGTTGGACTAGGTGACTTTTGGATATCCCTTCCAGCACGAACCATTCTATGATTGGAAACTGTTTACAAAATCTTACTTCTCAAGTTTACTTCATCTGAGTTCAGAAAAGAATTAGTTGCCTGATAATGTGTGCTAGTTTGAGCCTAGCTAGCGTGTTTTGGTGAGAAGAACTAGATGATAGGCTGTAAAATGAAAACAATGGTGAGGTCTACTTCCCTCACAGTCTTGCTGGGATGTGTAAAGAAGAAAGCCAAAACAAAGATTACGGCACTTGCTTCTTCTCTTTGCTGGGGAGCTTTGCCTNTGTTACAATATGTGGCACAGGAGAACAATTACAAAGCAGCCTCAGCTATTAGTCAATCTCTCTTGGCCATACAGCATGGGCAGGCAGTCGGCTGCTGCAGACAGATTTTGGAAACAGGTTCACTTGGTTAAGAGGTACAGGCTTTCTGAAGTGATGGAGAAAAAGAAAAGTCATGTTTCAACAGTGCATTTATAGCTAAGAGTAAAAAAGATATGATCGAGGACCTTTGTATTGTAGTACATTGTTATTTCTGTTTGTTTTCTTTTCCCAACATTTCTGCTACCAAACATCACATCTGATTATTGGAGACAAAAAGTCACTCTGAAGTCACCTAGAAATATTATAGTCTTGTAACAAGTATATCAGATGTATTGTGGATTTTCAGTTAAAATCTTTCAATCTTTTGAGGCTTACTAGCAAATATTAATCCTCAGCCTGCCTTCATAGTGATTAACATGCTGTCTGGAATGCTGTTATCAGATATCTTGTTTATAGTGTTTCAGATGGAGAACATGGTAACAAAGAAGGTTTTGGAGCATTAGATTCTTCTCTTTCTTTATTATGTCAAATCATTGCATTTATTACCTGTTAGATATTTAAATATTAAGCAGATTTGCCTTTGCCAAGGTTTACCCTTTGTAGTATAAAGCTTCCTCCCCTCGCCACTGTGAACAGGTCTTCCTTCAATATAGAATGTGACACCAGAAATCAGACCAGTTTTGTGCTACATTAGAACATTGACCTTCTAATAGGTAGGAAATTTTCCTTTGATGCTTAAAGGTCATTATTTTCCTTCTAAGTTTCTATGGTTTTTTTCCAAGCTCTTCTTTCTACATAAATGTTTAACCTTGAATTCAGAGGTCTCTTTTTCATCATGCATAAATATTTAACATTGAATTTGGTGCCTGCCATTTAATAACTGGAGGAAAGAGTTTCAGTTATCAATCTTACCTAATAGTAGGATAATTTTTCTCCTAATTTATCAAATGTTCTATGATCTCCCTGCCCCTCCCACTTTAATTGGGATACTGCAATTTATCAACGAGCAGAAACATAAGCATAAAGTACCCAAACAGGTTAAAAGATAACAGCAAATTGGCTCTCTGTAGGGCAAAGTGGCAAATCCTTCCAGCAATATACTTTTACTCAGATATCAAATAAAACAACAATAGTCAGCAGCTAATGAATTTATATTACATTTTATATCTTGCTGCGCACCACTTGATGTTTTGTTGTCTGCTGGTGCATTCAGAGATTTCCCTTGTTGCTAATGTTTTTCTGTTGCTACCAGGTCTAATTTGGCTTTCAGCTAAACCTTTGAATTTTTTATAATAAAGTAATTTACAGATGCTGGAAGATAAATTAGCACTGCAAATGCAGTTAAATTGCATAATCACACAGATTGATTTTGTGTTAGCCTTTGAGATGTATAGATACCTTGTGGCATCTCTGTCAAGAAAAGGCAGTGAAAGCAAAAACCTTTCCATTTCTTTGGAAAACAAGGGACATCACGTAAAAGAACATGAGAAATAGAATAGCTTGGCTGAAATGCCTAGTGGTTTATGAATGTTCAATATACAGGTGACATTCAATGCTGACATTAACTGTCCTCCCCACATGGCATGCACCTAAAGATACTCCTCCACATAAAATACAATTCAATTGTACAGCAATTATTTGCTTTAATTTGGGATTGTCATTCATTTAGAAAGAAACAAACAAACAAACAAACAAACAAATTAATTTAGAGTTCAGTGACTTTTGAGCACTTTTGTGTTCAGAGGAGACATCTTCACAGTATCACAGTATCATCACAGTATCACCAAGGTTGGAAGAGACCTCATAGATCATCAAGTCCAACCCTTCAAACAATTATCACAGTCTCACAGTATCATCAGGGTTGGAAGAGACCTCACAGATCATCAAGTCCAACCTTTTACCACAGAGCTCAAGGCTAGACCATGGCACCAAGTGCCACGTCCAATCCTGCCTTGAACAGCTCCAGGGATGGCAACTCCACCACCTCCCTGGGCAGCCCATTCCAGTAGCCAATGACTCTCTCAGTGAAGAACTTTCTCCTCACCTCGAGCCTAAATTTCCCCTGGT
>WAAF01005622.1:35704-71669 GCA_013400475.1 Tricholaema leucomelas
AGAGGGCACAGCCTCAGGCTGCGCCAGGGGAAATTTAGGCTCGAGGTGAGGAGAAAGTTCTTCACTGAGAGAGTCATTGGCCACTGGAATGGGCTGCCCAGGGAGGTGGTGGAGTCGCCATCCCTGGGGCTGTTCAAGGCAAGATTGGACGTGGCACTTGGTGCCATGGTCTAGCCTTGAGCTCTGTGGTAACAGGTTGGACTTGATGATCTATGAGGTCTCTTCCAACCCTGACGATACTATGATACTATGATATGATGATACAATTCATCAGTGATATAGATAAGTTTTTGAGAATATATTGTTGGACATGCACTGCACACAGAGGTAGGCTTCTAGCAGAGAATGCTAGAATTGTTGCTTATATTGGCCAGAAACAGTTCGCTTCTGTGTCTCAGTTATCTCTATTTGTATCTGCCTAAATAAATGCCAGACACACAACTATGATATAACATTTTAACAGCAATGATCCTTGGATTTCATTAATGTTCTTGTGAATTCTTTCCACATCTCATGCAACTTAATTTCACTGACTAGAAAAATAAGTCAGTTTCTTGCAGTCATAAGTCATCCCTCCTAGTAAATTATCAGTGAATGTTATTTTCAAATGGTTCATAGTGCCTGTGTCTTACTAAAAAAAAAAATGTCTTAATATGACTGTAAATTACAGCAGAAATATTATGCATACTAGAATAGTGCTAGATGTTTTATTTAGGGAAACACTGAACTAAAAACATACCATAATTTACAAATTTGTACCAGAGTCTATCACACATTCTTAAAATTTAAAACTGTCTGGCCTGGATATATTTGCTTATGAAAAATAGCTCAGCTTGAAATAAAGTCATTCAAATTGCATTCTTCTTATTTCTAGAGGTAATCAGCTATGACATTCAGTGACATAAATCTTTGCTCTACTCATTTTCTTTTACCCTTAGGAAAATAAAAATTAAGTGTTTATAAAGGTAATAATCAGAACAACTGCAATGTAACCTCCACCCTTTCTTTCAGTCATTTTAGTACTGAAGACATGCGGGGAGAGATTGGAGGCTCTTTATTCTCAAAACATGTTCTTAGAAATTTGTGAGTAATTATTTCACTCTGACTACCTTTATTTTCCAGCTGCTTCTTTATATTTCGTTTGTTTGTTTGTTGTTTTCACCTGTATTGAATGGATGTCTGAGAAACAGCATCTCAGGGATTTTTTGTAATATTCACAAAGTCTTTGGGCTTAATCCTTACTCCAGTTGTAGCCTTTTGCTCTTGGTGAATAAAGTCTCTGAAGAGGATATAGCACATTGGCGTTCATCTAATGAAACATTTAAGCATGAGAATGAAGATGAGAATATTAGGCTGTTATTTTGAAAGATGGGAATGTTTCTATACTTCCCATGAATAAATAGAGGAAATATAACTTTTTGAAATGCAGTGCAATAATAACAATATATGTACTCCATCTTCTAATGGAATGGTGATTAGTACAGTTGACATTGCAGAATTGATACTAGTTTGTAGCTTAGCTTATATTTTGCTAAAAGAATAAAAGGCACAGATTAATATAGACTTGATACTAGTTTGTAGCTTGTATTTTGCTGAAAAAATCAAAGGAACAGATTAACATCTTTCTTGTGGAAAGTAGGTAGAGGAAAGGAGATCCACATATAAAACTTTGTTTAGTCTGATTTAAAAACTAGGTTTCACCCCAGAGGATAAATAGAATACTGATAGTTACTTTAACAAATATATTAATACATTTTTTTCTCCATATTGTTGCTTGTATGAATTTACTCCCAAGAATTTTTATGCAATGTAAAAGTTATCTATCATCACTAGATGATGTTGCTTTCTTTGGATCTGATGTTTTGCTTACACTCTTCAGCAGCGACTATATGTATATGTATATACATTTTTATACATATCATAGAATGTTAGAGGTTGGAAGAGACCTTGAAACATCATCTAATCCAATGGCCCTGACAGAGCTAGATCACCTAGATTGGGTCACTCAGAAACATGTCCAGGAGGGTTTTGAATGTCTGTAGAGAAGATTCCACAATCTCTCTGGGCAACCTGTTCCAGTATTCTGTCACCCTCAGAGTGAAAAAGTTTTTCCTTATGTTCATGTGGAACCCTTTATGCTTCAGCTTGTACCTGTTACCCCCTGTCTTGTCATTAGACATGAGGGAATCACTGAGAGGAGCCTGGCTCCATTCTCCTGACACTCATGCTTACAGATTTATAAATATTAATGAGGTCACCTCTCTGGCTCCTCTTCTTCACACTAAAGAGTCCCAGCTTCCTCAGCCTTTCCTTACAAGAGAGATGTTCTACTCCCTTAATCATCTTTGCAGCTCTGGTCTGGCTATTTCAAGTAGTTCCCTGAGATCCTGACTGAACTCAGAGGCCCACAGCTGGGCACAATATTCCAGATGTGGCCTCATCAGGGCAGAGTAGAGGGTGAGGAGAACCTCTCTCAACCTACTAGCCACAGCCATTCTAACACACCCCAGAGTGCCACTAGCCTTCTTTTCCAGAAGGGCAAATTATTGGGTCATGGTCATCCCTCTGTTCACCAGGACACCCAGGTCTCTTTTCCCTATGCTGCTTTCTAACTGATCAGTCTCAAACCTACACTGATACATGAGGTTGTTCTTTCCCAAATGCAAGACTCTACATGTGCCCTTGTACTTCATTAAATTTTTCCTCACCCAACTTTCCAGCCTGTCTGAGTCTTGCTGAATGACACCTTCCAGTGTGTCAGCCATTCCTCCCACTTTTGTGTCATCAGCAAATTGCTGATGGTGCACCCTTTTCCCTCACCCAGGTTGTAAATGTATATAATATATAATGAATACGAGAAAGCGGTTAAAAAAATCACAAATTCAATGAAATCGCCGTGTGGCATGTGGAATGTACAAAAGCCAAAAACACACAAAAGAAAAACAAACCCAAAACAAAACAAAAAAATCCCCAACCAAAACAAAATGAAAAACCCCCACCAGCCCAAAGGAAAAAAAAAAACAAAACAACCAAACAACAAAACAAAAACCCCAACCCCCCAACCTGGAATTCTTCTGCATAGATATGATATATTTCTTCATGCAATTTAATGTGCAATTTCTGCCGATGGGACAAAGGTTAGCCCTGTCAGTCTGTGTGTTAGATTGAGGAGAAATTTGGGTAATAATTTAGACTGATAGAAATGCCACCTTCATCACCTCAGTCCCTATTTGTGTTGTTACAGACCGTGTCCTGAAGAGGACTAATAAATGATTTACTGAAAGATACTGATGTCACATTTTACACAGCATGGTTCTGCCTGCTTAAAAAGAAGGATTCTGAAACACAGCAATGACAGATTTGTCTCTGTTCTGCATATACATTGAACAATGTGCTTATCATTAACAAAACTAATATTCCTCTAGCCATGTAAATCTTAGGCAGCTAGTATTAAGCAATTCAACTACATTTCCTCAATGAACAGAACAGACAGAAGCCTTGTATCTTAGATATATGACTTACAATGAAAAAAAATCCCCTAGAGGAGCGGCTTTTATTATTGACTAGATAGGAAAACTAAATTGCATTTTAGATGCTTAATGGAAGGGGCAATGAATCCCTCACATTTTGGGTGAACTATTCAGGAGACTGATGATACGTTTCAGAAGACAGAGTTGAACTGTTCTGTCTCTGTTCCAGGCAAGTGAGATGGTTCCAGGTCAGAAACCTAATAGATGCTCTCTAATAGTTCTGAGCTGCAGATAACATGTATATGCAGCTTCCTAACTGGAAGCAGCTTGATGCTAGCTCTGCTGCATACTGTCCATGCTATATGTTATATTCAAATAGAGCTGGCTACGGATTCTTAGAGGATATACCTGAATATCTCACTTCTTTTGGTTTCAAAGAATTAAAAAAAAAAAAAAGGCACATAGTTGTACTTAAATATTTCATCAGTGAGTTCTACCAGCTTCTCAGGCAAAAAAAAATGGTCCATAAATTAACTTTTCCGGTAACTTCTAGGATCTAATTTCATTCTGTGTGAGTTCTACATGCAATATGTGATGGTTTGGGGGAGTTACCCCTCCACACCCACTTAAGAAAATCACCCAGACTAGGCTCAGCCAGAGGGAAGTTAAGGAATGAAGCTGTATTTACACCTTAGCACAATATACAAGCATGTATACACAAATATTTACAGTTATATGCAAGTTAAAAGTAATACAGAAACACAATACCCCTCCCAGAAATCAGTCCACAGGAGGGCTCCCAACCCAAACTTCCTCCCCCTCCTCTCTCTTTCCCTCCCTTCAGAAATAACCAGATCAACCCACATATATCTCACATGCTAAATCTGGAGATCTGAGGTGAGATGTCAAAAAGATGACAAGGAGGTTAGAGGAAAAAGGGTTAGATCAGATTACAGAGTTGAGGCAAATACAGCCACACAGCCCAGACCGAAAGACGAAGGAGCCAGAAGTGAGAGCTAACTGAGAAGTGTGTGAGAAGTGAGTGTCTTATCTATATTTTGACTACTTGCATTTCTCAGCAGAAGAATGGGTGATAGAGGGTACTGTTGTTGTGGGTTTTTTTCTGTTTTCTCACAGCAAAGGATTTCATTTCTCTCAGTAAAATATTCCAGTTAGCCTCTGTCATGTTTTTTAAAGAGAGCTGACAGAAATGAAGTTCTCAAATGAAATTGGAGAAAAAAAATACAGACTTATATTTGGAGAGAGCTACAGAGAAGACATTACAAAACAAATACAGCATCCATGGAGAACCCCTTCAAATTTCCCCCCCAGCTCAAAACTAAATCTATAACCTCCTGTGCTCCAATCCTCCCCTAAACACAAGCCTCTGGAGACCCCAAAACAGGCCTATCGCTTAGATGTTTCTCCCAATAAAGCAGCTCCTGCCAGGCACAGGGCTGGAGGAGAAGGAGAGGAGAACGAGCTGGCCTTGCTGTGAGTTCATAAGGAGACAGCACAATTATGGGATTGAGCAACAGTCTTCTAGTCCCCAGAAGATTTTTTTTTTAACCCTATAGTTCTCAACCTGGGACAGCTTCAAACCAATACGAAATATACTAAAAATATCATCCAAAATTAAGGGAAAAATAAACAGGAGGGAAGAAAAAAAAGAAAATCCTATACCTCAAGCTGTACAAGAGTTCCAATGAAAATCAAATTCCTGAAACTTCTGAGGAATATGGGAAGATCTACTATGTGTAATTCAGCTACCAAGAATAAAATGGCATTATATAACTTCAGTGAACATTGGAACCCCTAGTAGAGTAAAATGAGGTGTATTCTTAGAGGCCACTGTCATTTAAATCTTGGGTTTTGAGTGAGGATCCTGACATGGTTTTTCTGGCAAACAGGTAAAAAACATCTGATTCTTATATACCAGTGGCATTTTATATATTGTCTTTACCTGCAGTCAGTCATTTTGGTCTACCACTTTTCTAATAGTCAGGTGTCCCAGGTTGAGACAATAGGGTTAAAAGAATTTTCTGGGGACTAGAAGATTGTTCATCATTCCCATAATTCTGCTATCTCTTTATAGACTCACCACAAGGTCAGTTGGCTCTCCTCTCCTCCTCCCCTTGCCCTGTGTGTGTGGTGGGAGCCACTTTATCAGGAAGAACATGTAAGCAGGAGGCCTCCACAGGCTTGTTTAGGCCTCTTTGGATGGCAGAGGCATTGGGGGGTGGGGTGGTAGGATTGGAGCACTGGGGTGTATTAGATTTAGTTTTGGGGATGGGGAAAAATTCAAGGGGGTTTGCCACGGATGGGATAATTGCTTTGTAATGTCTATCGCTGTATTTACTCTCTCTAAATATAATTCTGTGTTTTCTCTCCAATTTGATTTGAGAGTTTAGTTTCTGTCGGCTCTCTTTAAAAAAACATGACATAAGGAATGAGTCTAAAAGTTTTTTTTGCTAGACTGAAAGCAAAACTGAAAATTAAACAACCATGAGACTGCAAGAGATCAAAGACACGACAGTACACAGTGCGAGTAAGACGCTTAGTCCAGAATCCCTCACAGAACACCTAGACTGAGGGCTAGGATATATGTCACATTATATCACATAATGCTCTTTGGTAATTTTTATCCATCAGCACAATGATCAAAAGCCAGAGCAAATGCTGGGTACTATAGGAAAACTACAGGAGAAAAACTAATATATCAGATAAAGCAAGATAATTTTCCTTCCATAGACAATCAGGGTGGCTCTTTTCCATACCATTGAGGTATTCTGCTAGCCAGTATCAATGTTGTGCAATCCCCAAATATACTGTACTGGGGTAGTGCCTGCAGAGAAAGCCTCTATGATTTTTCTTCATCATGGCTTCTTTCATGACAGTGAAGACAGAAAGAGAAGTAAAGGCCCTATGATCACAACTAGTCTCAAAAGAACTCCTCACTGCTTCGTGAGCCTATGAGTTTGCACAACAGGAAATGAATGTGTACAATGACAGAAATACCTATCTGAGCACATTAGTGCATATGAGTGTGGTGTAAAGTCTCTCTTTAGCCCAAATTTTACAGGGATGCATAAAATGTCTGGTTTAATCTGGGAGACTTAAATCATTAAAACTTGTGTCCAGTTCTGGGCTCCTCAATTCAAGAGAGATGTTGAGGTGCTGGAACGTGTCCAGAGAAGAGCAACAAAGCTGGTGAGGGGCCTGGAACACAATGCCTATGAGGAGAGGCTGAGGGAGCTGGGGTTGTTTAGCCTGGAGAAGAGGAGGCTCAGGGCAGACCTCATTGCTGTCTACAACTACCTGAAGGGTGGCTGTAGCCAGGTGGGGGCTGGGTTTATTTTCAATGGTTCTAAGAAGGGTCATCATCTTGGTAGCTTTATACAGATCTATAGATCTCCAATCATGTTCACTAACTATAAAGTTAATATAGATATTTTGGAGCTGAGAAGAGAAAGAGAGACAGAATTTAAGAAGAGATTATTTAGAACGGCAAACTCCATCATCTCTTTCTGGATGGAGATAGGATGCCAGTAGAAGGCTTAAAGATCCTCATTGAAACACCACAGAAATGGTTGAATTTGTTCACTTGGGCCAAGTTAATCTACCTATAAGTGCACATATTCAGAAGAAGTTCTTATGGTGTTCAATAAGTCCAAGTACCGGATGCTGCACTTTGGCCACAACAACCCCATGCAGAGATACAGGCTGGGGTCAGAGTGGCTGGAGAGCAGCCAAACAGAAAGGGATCTTGGGGTGCTGATTGATACCCACCTGAACATGAGCCAGCAGTGTGCCCAGGTGGCCAAGAGAGCCAATGGCATCCTGGCCTGCATCAGGAATGGTGTGGCCAGCAGGAGCAGGGAGGTCATTCTGCCCCTGTACTCTGCACTGGTTAGACCACACCTTGAGTACTGTGTCCAGTTCTGGGCCCCCCAGTTTAGAAGGGACATTGAGATGCTTGAATGTGTCCAGAGAAGGGCAACGAGGCTGGTGAGAGGCCTCGAGCACAGCCCTACGAGGAGAGGCTGAGTGAGCTGGGATTGTTTAGCCTGGAGAAGAGGAGGCTCAGGGGTGACCTTATTGCTGCCTACAACTACCTGAGGGGTGGTTGTGGCCAGGAGGAGGTTGCCTTCCTCTCTCAGATAGCCAGCGCCAGAACAAGAGGACACAGCCTGAAGCTACGCCAGGGGAAATTTAGGCTTGAGGTGAGGAGAAAGTTCTTCACTGAGAGAGTCATTGGCCACTGGAATGGGCTGCCCAGGGAGGTGGTGGAGTCGCCATCCCTGGAGCTGTTCAAGGCAAGATTGGACGTGGCACTTGGTGCCATGGTCTAGCCTTGAGCTCTGTGGTAACAGGTTGGACTTGATGATCTATGAGGTCTCTTCCAACCTTGGTGAGACTGTCATACTGTAAAAGTATATTTTAATGATAACAGCATTGTATCACCACTGCATTCGGTACTACTGGTCACAGGAATTACTTTTAAAAAGTCTGCATGGTGAACATCTGTAGTCAGAAAATTAAGAGTGTTCCTTTGATTACTTCGACTTACATCCAAGCTATTCATTCTAAATGTCACACTGGAGTGTCAAAAGATAAAAATCAAAATGCTGTAATCTGTATTTCATTTCTTATTCAGTGTTTCATTTTTTCCCAATTACTCTAAACCCCAAGTCTGTTCAACATCCAAATGTATTGATAGAATGGAGTGAGAATAGTTTTCAAGAGTGCCTAAAGTTATGTTTAGTGCAACTGACAGGGACTTTTCAGAAACTTTAGCCTGCACTTTCCCAGACTGAGGACTCTTCATGTCTCTTGATTCTTAGCTTCCAGACAGCACTGAGACAGAGTTTGTGGTAAAGCCGGTAAATCTGTGATCTGTACAGGCTTTGAGGAGTTCATGTTTAACTTCTGTAAATCCATTCTTACAAAGAATTCAGGTCGTATGAAATTTGCCAGTCCATGCCTCTTGACTCTTTAGACAGTAACTGAGATGTCCTTTGGTTGAAAAGTGTCTGAACAACAGCTATGTTAAATATGTGAAAGAAGCTGATAAAGTTAAGATACAAAAGAATACTTTAGAAGGCAGCTAAAAGTTCTCTCACACACAGTCAGTGAATATACAAGGATTTGAACCCTTGGAAATCTACAGAAAGAGGCAAGTCTTTCCATATGAATGAAAACAGGAATTTCTGGCATTTCAGTCACAATCAAGAGCAAATGAAAGAAGAAAGCAGGCTTTTTGTCGAATGTCCTGTTAGTGCTACCCTTCAGAAAGTATAAGAGAGTAAGATGGCCTGCAGATGGTGATATTAATGTTACACAATGGACATGGTTTGCACTACACAGTAAAGGTTAGACTTTGTTTTTTTTTATGTGCTGTTAAAAAAATGTATATCTAGACAAATCCTTCTTGCTACTAATCATTTATAGTCTGAGCTGTGCAAAAGGAGTCTTATTTTACCAGGGTCTTTCCTGTCATATCTTAAAAGTCCTCATCTCTCTTCCAGTGAAGCTGTGCTATCAACTGTTTAAGTGCTAAAAGCAAGCACTTATTTTACAGAAAACAAGATAAATGGAAGCATTGAAACACTATTGTGATGAACACCCTAAAGGAATCTATAGATATAATAAAGTGTAAATTAAATTAGATAATGCTATGGAGGAATTAAGAAAACACCTTTACACAAAGATTATTACATGTGTTTAGAAAATATATTGTCTCTTTTTCGAGTCAGATGGCTTATGAGGAGAGGCTGAGGGACCTGGGGCTTTTTAGTCTGGAGAAAAGAAGACTTAGAGGGGATTTGATAACTGTTTGTAAGTATCTGAAAGCTGGCCAGGAGGGAGGAGGACAGGCTCTTCTCACTTGCTCCCTGTGATAGGACAAGGAGCAATGGGTGTAAGTTGCAGCAAAAGAGGTTCCACCTCAACACAAGGGGGAACTTCTTTACTGTAAGGGTCACAGAGCACTGGAACAGGCTCCCCAGGGAGGTCGTGGAGTCTTCTCTGGAGACTTTCAAGTCCTGTCTGGATGTGTTCTTCTGTGATCTGTGTTAGATAGTATTGTCCTGCTCCAGCAGGGGTTTTGGGCTTGATGATCTCTTTGGGTGCCTTCCAACGCCTGACATCCTATGATCCTGTGATCCTATGAGTCACTTTACAGCAGCTGGATAGGTCCATAATTGTTCTATACTTTCTAGAAATGTCGCAACTGGGAAGTCACTGGCACAGGTTGCCCAGGGAGGCTGTGGATGCTTCCTCCCTGGAGGCGTTTAAAGCCAGACTGGATGAGGCCTTGAGCAGCCTGCTGTAGTGGGAGGTGTCCCTGCCTATGGCAGGGGGTTGGAGCTGGATGATCCTTGAGGTCCCTTCCAACATAAACCATTCTATGATTCTAAGTCCCCCTAACAGAAGCCTGAGGGTAGATGAGTAGTGTGCAACAGTCTGAAGTATTTAATTTTACAACAAAAGACAAAACTTATTCAATTGATAAATTGTAATTTACAAAAATATCATACACAAGTCACTGCTCCCTTTTCATCTGCTAACTTCGCACTCAGGACATGTACCAGAAAATTAGATAAAATTATTTAAGATCAGTTTCCATGTGCTGCCTGAGGGTAACAGCTCAAAAATATGGAACCATCTTGCTCTTTTTACACTGAAACAGATTTTAATGAGAAATAAGGAATGTAGAACAGAAAGCTAATGTGTTTTTATTTTATATATTGCAGTAAAATTTAATTCCTAATTTCCATTTCTTGCCTCTTGAGACAGCTAAGCATGGACGTGTTTCACCACTCAAGAACAGATACACTAAGTGCTATTCTTTCTGTCATAGTAGTGTGCAGGAGGGGCTTAGTAAAGAAATGTAGGTATCCAAGTGCCACACTGAAGACAGAGCAGTTTGGAAACAATGATGAGCCCATTTATCTCTAGAGTGGAGCTTTTTAACCTATTCCAATAACAGTAACATTACCTCATGATGGATTGCTGTCTGGGATTTACAAATTAAAACGCACAAATCTTTCTCGCTACAAATAACGATACCAAGTCCATCAGCTTGGCTGCAATATCTGATCTGCCTCACTTCTGTGCTGAGACAGTTCTTTTAAACCATTCAAATTTCTGAGCCACACAGATGCTGCTTCACTTATTAGTGTCGTGGCAGGCCTGATTGGCCAAAATAGACTTATGCATGTCCTAGCTTGTCCAGACATGTTTTTCATGCTCTCCCTTCTTCTGTTTTGGGGAGGAGGAACCACAGGAAAGGGACAAAGAACCTGGAGGCACTGAGTGTAAGGACTCTGGCCTGCCCAGACTTGTTTTCCATCCTGGGGTAAACAAGGTACACAGGCCTGCCTTGTGCAAGGCCTGTGCTTTTCCCAGGTTTGGGTAAAGCAAGTCTATGCCTTCACATAATATGGTCAAGCTTGGCTAACTGCAATTCTGATTGGCTATTCTGTGTCCAAAGGCCCATTAGTCTTGGGCTATAGAGATAAAAGAGTTGAGCAGGTAATGCAGTGTGCTCTGCCGTTGCGTTTGTGCCTGCTGTTGCCTACTGCTATTGCTCTCTGCTTGTGGCAGTGATTCTGCCATTGCCTTCTGCAGCATTATGCTAAAGCTATAAGCTAGCTCTACTGAATTGCCTCAAAACTGCCTACCTCGAGTTTACCAGGAACAGGCTCTAAATGCCTCTATGCAATTGGCCTGCATAGCCAGCGTGACAGCGTGCCAAGACTGCACATCACAAGACATCCTGCTTACACCTGAAACTCTCCTGCCAAGATGGGAAGTCCTGGATACACAGATTGTCCAGAGGATCAGGGCAGAGATTTTGGTTGTATACTTGCTTAGAAAAACGTTGTGCCGTGGTGTTAACTAGACACATATTCATAGAATCGTAGAATCAACCAGGTTGGTAGACACCTCCAAGATCATCCAGTCCAACCCATCACCCACCCCTGTCTGATCTACTAGACCATGGCATTACCTGGTGTTATATCAGTAACACAAGAATTTAAAAAACAAACAAAAAAATTACAACATCCTTAACCATCTCACACAACTGTACCCTGGGAAAACAAGATTTATTTTTTTTTTAACATCTGCACATAAAGTCTGAATTATTTCTGTTCAATTTACTGATCTATTTTTTCAGCTCTAACTAATGCTGGTGACACATCACAGAAAAAGAATTCTTTCTTCTGTTGGAATAAGTTTTTACAGTAAATGCACACACACATATGTATATGCACTCCATTTTAAAATTTGCTCTAAAACTTCTGCAACTTGTTTTACTATATGTAGTAACCTCTCCTTAGTGTTATGAAATCTCAAATAGCCATTAGCTCCATGTTCTGTGGATTAAAAGAAGTATTTGTTCTGAGCTTTAATTTCCATCTCTGAAATTAAGCACTGAAATTGTTTTTCTAATATCTCCAAACCCACAATTGTGGATTTTTATACAATGTGTCAGGTATAAGGCAAAAAGTCAAAACCCTATTGCCAGGAAGGGAAAAGGAAGGACCAGGCATGCTTCTGCTGGTGAAAATCAATAGTTTATGTATAGTATATCACTGTCTGTATAAGTAGGTTGCTTTGCATGTAATTTACTTTGACATATTCCAGACTATACAATGGGAGGCAAACAATAAAACCCAAAAATATGTAATGATAATTCGCATAGGACACTGGAAAGCAAACAGAAGAAAAATGTTTAGTAACTGCTGCCTGATGTATTTCAGAGACTTTAAGTACTAACTACTACTTTGAAGAGCACCCTGTTACTGGAAAACTAGTGAAATGTGAGGAGAGTTTTGTTCATCCAGAGAAAATAGCAGAGTGTGACAGATACAGTGCCCTGCCCTAGAGTTCTGGTAAGAGCTTAGAAAGAACCACTGAAGACACTTCTGAATTTGACTGTAGATCTAGGCCAATGAGACCTTTAAAATTTCTTGTATCATATTGCTGTTATTGCTTGTATTGGATACTTTTTCCATGGGACTTTCTGTGGTTCTGTTCTTTATATATATATATATAAAAAGATATGAAGTATTCTTGCTACAAAACTCTGAAAATAGTACTTCCAGTTTCTGTTGAGGAGCATCATGGTGTGAAGAAGGTTTCTGGCTTGCATTAATGGATACATTTTTTCACTATCAACTTTTTTTATTTTGTAAGAATGGTTTATTAAAAACCTATAAAGAATGAGTGAAGTAAAATTCTTGCTTTGAGGAATGTGTGATGTAGCTGGCTTTTGTAGCCAAATAATACTCAGATTGCAGCTCAGGAACAGAACCTAATGAGAAGTTGGGGAGTGGGAGGAAAGCATGGATTGATTCTTATTGTAATGCTGGATTCTTGCTCTTCCATATGATTGCTCTAAGAAGTAGCTGCAAGAAATGGTGATCTGAGGTCAGATTCTAGGTCATGGTTATTTCCCTGTGGAAGCCAATACTGTGTCTTAATGCAAAGCAGATGACATAGATGTTTCTCCTGCTTGCTCATAGCTGAGGTTGTCAAATGGCAATTGAAAAAACAAACAAAGCCCAACCCTATCTCCTAGATGAAGGCACTCTTCTTTTTGAAGTGTTCTTATTATAGAGATGTATTACATATTATCCATTTTAGACATTCATTTCTGTTTACATTTAGATTCCTTATGTCTAGCTGATTTCCCCTAAAGCAGATAATAGGCATTCAATGGGATATGTATGGAGCCAAGCTTTATTTTTACAACTGTTAATTGTTGGATGGACATTGACTGTCTCCTACAGGCTAAATGTGTTGTAGGTTTTAAGTCAGAGATTTCTTGAATAACCTATAGACCTTGGCAACAATCCAGTTTGAAGCAAGATAAAAAATTCAGGCTTGAGATATATCATCCTATTCTGTTAAGAAGGATATTATTTTAACTATAGTAAATACACCAGTAATAGTATTCACCAAAACACAGCATGATTGTTATTTAAAGACACCACTAATTACTTCTTTAAGTTTTGAGAAAAATATTTACCATTAAATAAAGTACAGCTGATGGGGAAGAAAAGAGAAAAAAACCCAAACATTTCAGAATCTTTATATACTCACCAGCATCAACGTCATAAGCTAATACTGTCATCCTGATCTCTCTCATGTCATCTGGACAGTAGTGATGGTGGCAGGAACAGCAGCAGGAGTAACACAAACTCTTCAGATGTTTTTTGGTAATCCAACTGCAATACAAAATGGAGTTAGTAATCATTTCTGTTTATGTATCACTTTTTATGTATTGTTTATCTGTTCTCTTTAGTACTAGGAAAACATCTGAAGGACAACTGAAAAGGAGATATTAAATTAATCTCATTTATCAAAAGCACAATAAGATGTTCAAGGTTTCACAGCTTGGAATTAAAACCCTTCATCTGATTTCTGCAACAGTATGTCCTACACAGTGCTTCAAGGAGGAAAGAAAGAAAGAAATTTGTTTTCTTTTGTTACCTATTCAACTTATTAAAAGAAACATGAAGACATTGTGAGTTGCACCGTGACATGAATGGGGGGAAAATTGTCTGAAAATAGCTTATTTGTAATGAAATAAACTCACCTAAGATGAAATAAAAAATGTAATGTACTTCAGAGTATTTATATATAAGGATCAATGTTCTATTGACAGCAAAGAACGAATCAAGCTATGATACAAAGAAGATTTGCATCAGAAACTTCTCAGAAAAGATAATTTGCATTTACACTTCCCACCATCTTCTAATATCCCTCTTTTTGTTCACAGTAGAAACTTTTCTTCCACTCTTAAGGCTTGTGAATGTCACTTTTTCAGAGATGTAGTCTCATCTGGAATAAAGACTTGCTGACAGAGAATTGTCCAGACTTGGGAGGAAGTTACCAATATTAAATCACATTTTCTTATTTTAACAAAATTCTACAGGTTTTTAATTTTCAAGTCTATGCCATTTGGGTGAACAGCACTGTAGGAATGACATCAAATCTACAAAGGATTTAAATTGCTAAATTCACCTTGCACTGAATTTCTGCTATCAGAGGAAAAAAATTGCTTTGAAATGAATCATAAAGAAATGGCTTTCCCTCCCCCTCCATTATTCTTCCAAGTTATTCTCTTATTCTGATTACAATGAAAAGCTTAACTACAGTACAGTTTTACAACAGTTAAAAGCCAATATTTAACATAAAATTATAATGGACTCTTCCTGTTCATACAGGCAACATGCAGAAAATACAGAAGCTGTGTTTACCCAAAGTGAAAACAATGAATTTGTTATCCAAGAAAGTGCTGCAAAAAAGTAAAAGAAATTAAAACAGATATAGAAAAGCACTATATCATCTAGAGAAAAGCACTATATCATCTAGAGAGAACCCTTTCTTAGTAACTTCACTGCGGTATCTACAACTGTTTCACTTCTGGTTGTGAAAGAGTAATTAAATCCTGTAACAAAACCCAATTTCCTTACTTTTCCTTTAACAAACAAAAATTCCTCGTGGCCATATGTGATTGAATTGTATATTTTAATAAAATAATTATTTTCTTAAAGTAACTAAACCAAGCACATTTAATACAGCCAGCAGATGTGGCTGGGCTGGAGGGCAGAAGGGCTCTGCAGCGGGACCTCGACCGCCTGGACAGATGGGCAGAGTCCAATGGGATGGCATTCAATGGCTCCAAGTGCCGAGTGCTGCACTTTGGCCACAACAACCCCATGCGGAGATACAGGCTGGGGTCAGAGAGGCTGGAGAGCAGCCAAACNCTGGAGGAGGTTGCTCTCCTCTCTCAGGTGGCCATCACCAGAACAAGAGGACACAGCCTGAAGCTGTGCCAGGGGAAATTTAGGCTTGAGGTGAGGAGAAAGTTCTTCACTGAGAGAGTCATTGGACACTGGAATGGGCTGCCCAGGGAGGTGGTGGAGTCGCCGTCCCTGGAGCTGTTCAAGGCAGGATTGGACGTGGCACTTGGTGCCATGGTCTAGCCTTGAGCTCTGAGGTAACAGGTTGGACTTGATGATCTACGAGGTCTCTTCCAACCTTGGTGATACTGTGATAAAATATTCAGAGGGTTATGTATTCCAAAAACACAATACTTTATGCTAGAGTTTTCAAATATTTAGGGGGAAAAAGTTGCATGTAGGGAAAACTGTAACTCAAACCTGGCTCTTGTATTGGATCTCTTTTCTTTCCTATCTCTTTTGCTCAGAGGTACTATACACAGCCTTGAACATTAAAAAAGGGGCTACAAGATCGCAACATTGTGATGCTGTGGGAATTAAAGGCACTTTAGTTTGTGCAGCCTACAGGTTTTAACTCCTGCACAAGTAGTTATTCCACCTGTCTGTGCCCTGTAAATGAAGCAGCAGATGAAAAACAAAGATGTGGAGACTGGAAACAAAAAGCCTGAGCTTTTTGGGATCAACTGACCTTTACAGTATTGCTTGCTCCTGACCTAAGCATGATAGTGTAAGGCTGTGGAAGAAAATAGGGGATTATATCCAGGGGTGTAACACCCCTCTGCTGCAACAATCCAAGCACAAGACATATTTCCATCTGCCATTTTGGATAAATATTAGTCATGTGGAAAAAATCAGTAGAAGTAACAAGATTTCAGAGTAATTTATTCCAGCAAATAAACCTGCAGTATATGTCATAGTAGCTAATGCACAAACCAATGGGACTGCAAAACTTAATTTAATATTTGATTTTAAAGTTATCTGTTTGGCCACTGCATCCTGTAAGTCCCCAGAGATGTTGTTAAGATTCCCTCTTTCACATGTAAATCCTCTCTAGCTCTCTAACACCTTTACAGTGGTCTAAAAATTTAGAAAGCAAAGCCAGTGGTTTCTTATTATCTGTATCAGTCTCACACAGCACAAGGCAGTTCCTACCAACAGTCATGCAGCATGGATACAACCACCCTTCTGCAGTGCTGCTTACCTTTATTATGGATGAAATAGAGGTAATTGTTTATCCTGTTCCCTTCTGATGAACTCTACAGAAGGGTAATAATTGCAAAATACATCCAACATCTAAAATATTATGCCAGCATGTGTGAAGAGCTGCTTTGTCAGGAGGAATGAACATGCTATGTAATACTTAGTCCTCTTGTCTAAAATCTGTATTTGCAAGCGGTTTGAAGACTGTGATTAGTTTAAGTACTTTAAAGAAAGTCTGCCATAATGTATAATTTGTTGCATTAGTCACCTGGCCTAACATTTTCCCAAGCATATAGCCACCTCACATTCCTGAAAATCTGGCTGACTTCAGATGTCTGCATGCTTTAGAGACTTCCAGTCTTCTTCGTTAAGATAAACATAAAATTATCAGAGTTTTAGAAGTGTGTGTACACAAATTGAAGAGCTGTCATTACCTGACTCAATGTAAAAGATACAAAGAGGAAAGGAAAATGGAGAAAGATCTAAAACTGTAAACAAACCTGAAGTATCAGACTTTTGAAATGTCTAGGACTTAAAATGTTTGTACACAACACCATTTAAACTGCATGTTTAGTATGTAAAGATGGAAAAGTGCAATGTCTTTATTCTGGAAGAAAGTTTGCAGTGGATTAAGGTGTTGAAAGAAATTCAATGAAATGCAACAAAATTCCCATATTAATTTTACTAAAGCTTTCACTAAGCTCAGAAGCTTTTGGAGCTTTAATAAAGTGTGTAACATGTTTCTAACCCTGTATGAAAAATAACTAACTAAATAAATAAATTGCAAGTTGTTGCAGGTTTATTAATGAACACTTAAATTCATGTGCACATTCACATAATGTGAGGGGCCTATGAAACGAGTCTGAGAGCAAAAGATGTGCAATTCCTTATCCACGAGTAGTGGATAAGTCCATGAATTCCCAAATCTATCCTTCCAAAGTTTGCAAACCACAGTACTTGTAAATCTGAATAACTAGTCTGTGGCTAGACATCACATTCCAAGTCATGCAAATGCACATTTCTACCATGTCTCCATGAATCTTTAAGTTCAGATCAGACATGCATTTGTGTTTTATTATACACTTATCATTATTCTGCAGTTTAAAATTACCTTGAGCCCAGGCAAGGAACAGTCCTGTGTAATTTGGTAGCCATCTCAGCTCTGATAACAAGCAATATGAGACTGAGAGACATGGAGCTGTTTAGTCTTGAGAAGAGAAGAGTGAGAGGAGATCTTATCAATGTCTATAAATATCTGAGGGATGGGTGTCAAGTGGAGGGGACCAATCTCTTTTTGACGGTACACAGTAACAAGACAAGGAGCAACAGGTACAGATCTGAATATAGAAGGTTTCACTTCAACATGAGGAGAAACTTCTTTAAAGTGAAGGTGAAGAAGCACTGGAACAGGCTTCAGGGGGGTTGTCTCCTTCTCTGGAGTCTTTCAAAACCTACCTGGATGCATTCCTGTGTGAACTACCCTGGGTGATCCTGCTTTGGCAGGAGGTTGGACTTGATGATCTTTGGAGGTCCCTTCCAACATCCAATGTTCTGTGATTCTGTGGTATGTTGAGCATAATGAAGCCAAAAATCTCAAAATGAGCACAAGAAATACAGACTCACCTTGGATCTACATATCTACTGAGAGAATTATGGTGGGAACAGACTTGTGTCAATTAAAAAAAAAAAAAGGCTATAGTAAAACTAATCTTCTAACTAATCTTCTACCCCTCCTAAAGTCTGTGAAGTAATGCAACAGGAAAACTCACTTTTCCAGTACAAAGGGTGCTAGAAGTGAGAGAAAAAATAGTCAAATGGAACTGAATGAGAGATGTGAATGTGATTTAAGCAGGGAATGGATGCTGCTTAAGAAGAGATGGATAAAGGAGATAGCAGTGCAATGAAAGTGTTATCAGGGAGCTGGAAATTACTACATCCAGGAGAGAAAAAGTAAAACAACTCATTTGGTGCCTGGTAGAGCAAATGGTATTCTGTGTTCTTTTCCGACAGAAGTGCTGTAGTGTGATTTGAGCTGGGCTTACATGGGACAGTAGCAACAGAGCTGGACAATCATCTCTGTACCTGAAGAAAGCAGATACTACTTATGATCAGAGATGGTCCAAATCTGAGGGTTTTTGTTTATTTTTTTTTGTAGTTGATTTATTTTAGAATCTTGTTGTAAAAAGTATGGAAAGGATACCAACAGGAAAACTCATTTCTTCTACTTTCTTTGTTTCTAATTTTTTCATCATTATTTTCTTAACATGATGAAAGGAAGAAAAAACAAACAAAACCCCCAAAAAACCAAAACTCCACCAAACTACCAAAGAGAGGTATAAAAGGGTAAAAGTGAGTAAAAAGGAAAAAGGAGTACTTCTAAAGAGAAATACATCTCTCAAAATCAGACAAAATATGCAAAAAAAAAAAATCTAGTTCTTTCAAAAACAATGGATGGAACAGTAGTAACTTTAAAGTGTTCATATTTCCTTTCTTTCTTGAAATAGAGATATTTAATCTGACTGGAAACTTTGATTTATAATATTTTTTTTAGATACTCTTGCATACCTTCATGCTTATTTTGGAAGATAAAGTGTCACCCTACCTCCATCATAGGAAGTTCCATGTAAACATGAGGAAGAATGTATTCACTGTGAAGGTGACAGAAGACTGGAACAGGCTGCCCAGAGGGGTTGTGTAGTCTCCCCCTCTGGAGACATTCAAGACCTGCCTGGACAAGTTCATGTGTGATCTGCTACAGGTGATCCTGCTCTGGCAGAGGAGTTGGACTGGATGATCATTCAAGGTCCGTTCCAGCCCCTAACATTCTGTGATTCAGGCATTCAGAATAGGCACCACAGTTTTGTCACATATCTGTCACCGTATGGCTCTTTAGAGCAGCTCTGTGAGAACAGTCCTATCTAGCACTGGCTGAGCTAGCTATCATAAGAAAGAGCAGTCATGTCAACATGAAGCACAAGGCCACATTAACCCCAAGCACTGCTACAGGCTGGGGACAGAGTGGCTGGAGAGCAACCAGGAAGAAAGGGACCTGGGGGTGCTGGTAGACAGTAGGCTGAAGATGAGCCATCAGTGTGCCCAGGTGGCCAAGAGAGCCAATGGCATCCTGGCCTGTATCAGCAACAGTGTGGCCAGTAGGACAAGAGAGGTTATTCTGCCCCTGTACTCAACACTGGTCAGGCCACACCTTGAGTACTGTGTCCAGTTCTGGGCTCCTCAATTCAACAGAGATGTTGAGGTGCTGGAATGTGTCCAGAGACGGGTGACAAAGCTGGTGAGGGGCCTGGAACACAAACCCTATGAGGAGAGGCTGAGGGAGCTGGGGTTGTTTAGCCTGGAGAAGAGGAGGCTCAGGGCAGACCTCATTGCTGTCTACAACTACCTGAAGGGAGGCTGTAGCAAGGTGGGGGTTGGTCTCCTCTCCCAGACAACCAGCAACAGAACAAGGGGACACAGCCTCAAGTTGTCCCGGGGGAAGTATAGGCTGGATGTTAGGAGGAAGTTCTTCCCAGAGAGAGTGATTGGCATTGGAATGGGCTGCCCAGGGAGGTGGTGGAGTCACCGTCCCTGGAGGTGTTGAAGAAAAGCCTGGATGAGGCACTTAGTGCCATGGTTTAGTTGACTGGCTAGGGCTGGGTGCTAGTTTGGACTGGATGATCTTGGAGGTCTCTTCCAACCTGCTTGATTCCATGATTCTATGATTCTATGAAGAATGGAGAAAATACAGACCAAGAACTGTGAGCAAAATTCAAAGCTCAGTGAAAATGGAGATTAAAGTCTCCTCAAAAGACATTTTCCTAATCTTTACGTACCAAAACAAAAAAAACCCAACCCATAAGTATTTGCTGAACCTCTTTAATAAATATATTTTATAAATGAAAATGTCAGTCAACTCTAGGCTGCCTGTTTCCAGTACTGTGATTTACACTGTTCTGTTGGTTTTGAACATTTCAAAAGCAGAATTTGGAGATTTGTCAGGTTTCATTTAGCAATCATTCTATACTTCTGCGTAGTGATGAATGCCTGTTTATCATCCCATTATGAAATAATATGTCTCTACACTTTCATTCCTACAGATGTTTTACTACTACAAGTATCTCTCTAAAAGTGTCATAAGAAAAACGTATAGCAGATAAATGGTTTTATGGGATTTTTTACAGTGGATATTCACTCATATAATTTGTACAATGTGTCTCTAGTAGAGGGGGAAAAAAAAAAGAAAGTAATTCCCAAGTTATGCTTCACAAATGGTATATATAAAAAACTGCGTGATTGAAACCCTTTTCAAAACCACCTCATTGTATTGTTCAAAACCAGATCTGGGAGCTGGAACAATTGGATGTTTGTGAGTGGTTTGTATGTTTTAGCAATGGCACAAATGAATATGTTGACAGAAGCACTAATTAATGCTCAGAAACATTTCAAAGTAAGTCACTAGATGCACAGACAATCTGCAACGCTTTCTTTGTGAAATTAATTACACTATGGGAAGAAAACGGGTAGCATTTCAGTCTTCAAGAAATCATATGAGTTGGTCTATGAACTGAATTGTATGAAATCACATTCCAATCTCATTTGGTGTTAAGTTGAATAATGTAGTAAAAGTTGAGATATTTTCTTGATGACTTTTTCATATTCAATTTTCAGAAAATGTGAATTGAAATATTTCTCTATTATATCTTCTTGTCCAAGAAACTGAGCAAGTCAGAAGCATAGAGTTTGTGGGAGTCATTACATTCTTAAGCTTCAAAAACAATCTGTAGTTATAGATAGAAAGAAGCAGCCCTCTCCCAGTAAAAATGCATATTGAAATAGAATGTTTTTTTAAGAGTTAGTTAACTGCATGCAGTTTGTCATGGCTCTTCAATTCAAGAGAGATGTTGAGGTGCTGGAACGTGTCCAGAGAAGGGCAACAAGGCTGGTGAAGGACCTGGAACA
This sequence comes from Tricholaema leucomelas, assembly GCA_013400475.1. Classification (NCBI taxonomy): domain Eukaryota; kingdom Metazoa; phylum Chordata; class Aves; order Piciformes; family Lybiidae; genus Tricholaema lacrymosa; species Tricholaema leucomelas. The sequence goes on from WAAF01005622.1 coordinate 57,090, forward strand.
CAAACCCTATGAGGAGAGGCTGAGGGAGCTGGGGTTGTTTAGCCTGGAGAAGAGGAGGCTCAGGGCAGACCTCATTGCTGTCTACAGCTACCTGAAGGGAGGCTGTAGCCGGGTGGAGGTTGGTCTCTTCTCCCAGGCAACCAGCAACAGAACAAGGGGACACAGCCTCAAGTTGTGCTGAGGGAGGTATAGGCTGGATGTTAGGAGGAAGTTCTTCCCAGAGAGAGTGATTGGCATTGGAATGGGCTGCCCAGGGAGGTGGTGGAATCACCATCCCTGGAGGTGTTCAAGAGAAGCCTGGATGAGGCACTTAGTGCCATGGTCTGGTTGACTGGCTAGGGCTGGGTGCTAGGTTGGACTGGATGATCTTGAAGGTCTCTTCCAACCTGGTTGATTCTTTGATTCTATTTCCTTCAGGACTTTTCTTCTTTCAACAAAATGTTTTGTCCCAGGCAAGTCACCATAAACCAATCCAATCAGGTGCATGGAAGATCCAGCATGATCATGATGATCATGATGAGTATTTCCTGGCTCTCATACATAAAATCTCACTTATAAGACCTAGTCCTTCTTGGCATAAGAAGGTTTCTTTTTCCACAGTTTAAACATTGAAGGGCTGCCTTTTCTTCATTCTGATTTGTTATTAAAATTCCTCAAAGACTAGTGGACTAGTGTTTTGTTGGTATAATTCCAACAAAAAGGAGCTTGTCAATGTGAAAGGAAAGAAAAGACTGCAACATGAAGAAGTCTTTTGCAACTGGTTGGGTAAAGAGAGCTGTGAACTGAACTGTAAAAGAAAAACAGTGATAATTGCAGTGCTAGAGTTGAAGCTTTCTGAATGTGACAGTATTATGGCTTGCCAGGAGCAGAATAGTACACGAGTCATAGAGGATTGTCCCAGAAGATGTATCTGCTATGACAGCTTACCTTAAAGAGGAAAGGCTGCCTTCTTAGTTTGAATCAAACTCAGAAAAATATAAGCATTTAGGATCACTTAGTTCATAAGCATTTATGCTGCCTTCCCCCTCCCCACCCCCAGCCTATTTGAATACATAGTGGTAAGTGAGAAAGAAACTCATTTAAGATGTAGTTTATACAAATTCTGTGGGTTTCTGCCTCCATCAGTAGGCATGCTTCATAGTAAACTTTATTTAAAACAAAACAAAACCCCAAACAAACAAAAACCCTTTACATTTCAGACTATGAATTGTAAATGTGCAGTGCTTATGTCAAGAAACATCTGTGATTTCTATTAATGTCATAAAAATGCCTTATTTTCTAAAGGCTTATGAGTTTATATGTATAATTCTCCCAAATCACATGAACAATGTCACCTCATGATTCCCCAGTCTGTAACAGAGTTAACTTGTTCTAAGGCACTTAATTCCCTCTCTATGTCAGATACATCTTTCTCCTTCATCTACTCCCAGGGTTTGTTTGGTTTTTATTTTTCTTTTTCTTTAAAAGATTTCCATTTAAACTACTGTTTGAGGAATACTTCTTTCATGTCTTTTCCAGAAGAAAAGAAAATATTGACTCTTAGCCTTGTGACGTAGTTAAGCTAGGATGCACTGTAATTTTTCACATTTGGAAAAGACATCACACAGTACAAGTATCGTTCTTAATTTCACAGTCATCCAGAGCACAAAATAAAGCATCACCCTCCAAGAAAACAGTCTGTATAATGCTCCTCTTCTTCCAGTAATACTATTGCTTCTGGGCAGAGAAGAAAGGGTACTTCTTCTGAAAGTACTGTGAAGTATTGTGGCACGAGTAGCCTTTTTTTCTCATAAAGCCAGCAGAGCAGAAGCCAAATCATCTACCTGGGATTATGGTTTTTCTTAGTGTGTAAGGTAATTTATGATCTACCAGTTATGTGCTAAATCTTCTTTCCAAAATCTCTTAGGATGATTAAGGATGTGACTCTGCAAGTCAGGATATTATAAAGCTGTTTTAAAGCCACAGAAGTTACTAGTGCCAAGAGTAAGTCTTACTCCAAAAAATAGTAATGACAATGACGACGGTGATGATAATAATAGTAACAACAGCAAAAGGAACAAACAAAATCTCTAAATGGGTATTTCTAACTCATTTTAGAAAAAAATGTTATGTATGTGATTCCACTTATATTTTGCATGATCTGTCTGTTTGAAAAATGGAAAAGCTACATCCTACCATTATCCTATAGCATATCGGTACTTTAGTTGCTAACATCAAAAGCAATTCTAAATGGTTCCGTTTGTAAAATGTTATTTTCGTTGATGTAACAGTGCCCTCTATGTTCCAGAGACTGCACTGAGGGTAATATCTGTACACTTAATAAAACTTCATTTGTTGTTTCCACATATTGTAAATCACAAATCTGAATTTCTACATCACAGTACCATGAGTATGAAGCTTTCTGAAGCCTAAGCATTTTCAGGCCAATATTTACTCTTCTAGAAGAGATATTTCTAAGATACAAGGAAACACTTTTAAAGTCTTGCAAGACCAAAAATCAAATCCTTCTCAATCTTATCTGTTCTCCAAGATGATGATCAGGTTTTGCTTGAGAACATTTAACCTTAAAAGTACATATTTTCAGCAAGTAAATGCTGCAGAACACACACAGGAAACAGGTTAGGGAAAAAGAACAATCTAATAGAGTTCCATCCTTGCCCCCCCAACATACACACACCACCCATAAATGAGGATCTACAATGAGCATGGACATCATTTTAAGGTATTGGCATACATTTTAATTTAAGGTCAGTGCTGTCTGGACCAGGTTAACAGTGGTTTCATTTTTTTCCCCAGATGGTCATGCAGATATAGCAAAGAAAGATCAAACCTGATTGCACTCCATTTTAAAGAAAGGGTGAATTTACCATGATAACACTTTTTAACTCCTAAGTTCCTCCAGAACAAACCAAACAAACCAACCAAACAAACAAACAAAAACCCCCAACAAACCCAAACAAGAACACACACAAAAATAATAAAAAAAGGGGAAATAAGCTAAATTGATAAAACCCCACAAGAGTTCTATAAGCAATAAGTGAAATGGGTATTCGAATTTCAGCTGTTAATCCCATTGTAATTGGTCACATATCATTTTCTGGCTTTAAAAAAAAAGAAAGAAAAAGGTAAAGCAGATATGGATTTTGGTGGGAAAATGGCTGGACAAATATTTTTTCAACACTACAATTAGTGTTTCTGCTTTCAGCAGAAAATTGTAACCAGTGAGTGGCACATGTAGTGCACACATAAAAACCTTCAGAAGGCTTTATTGTGTAAGGGAAACACATATAAATTATGACACATTGAGGTCCATATGCTCTCATGTCCACCGAATCATTATTATACAGAGCTGACCACATTGTCTTAATATATTTCTGAGATAAAAATGGGGAAGATTTCTTCATATTATTAAAAACAAACAAACAAACAAACAAAACCCAACAACAACAACAACAACAAAACCCTGTCACAAGTAAATTGTAACATAAGCAAACTTTGTACGATTCTGCCTTAAAATTTAAGAAGACGACCTCTGGAGGACATAAATTCTTCATTGAGAGTTTTCCTAAAAAAAGAAAAGAAGGAGAAAACATCAAAGGAAAAAAAATATGTCATAAGAGCTGCTGCACTTATATTGTACACAGTGGGACCAAGCTAGCAAGTCATAAGCAATTACTTTGGGACCAGGAAACAGTAGCTCATTATTCAGTCAAGAGGGAAGAATAACTGTAAAGCTGGCATTAAACATGCAGAGAGGATAATCTGAGCCCAGGTGGAAAGCATAATGGGAAAAAAAATTAATTATATTAATTTAAACTTGTTCACCTTGCTTTGGAAGATTTCAGTTCAATGCTCTCTCTCCATTAGTTATCAGCCTCTACACAACTTGATAGGAAAGAATGGGAATATACAACAGGATACTAACCCAAATTTCTTTTCTTCTCAGCTTCTGCTACTACTTAGTGCTCAGAATGCTTATGAATTCCTAGGAAAATATCTCTTACAGGGAGGTGATCTGTTTTAAATATCCCATGGCAACATTCCTGAAGTTTACAAAGAGAAAGAGGAGGGGGACAAAAAGGTTAATATATTTTACTTCAGGTGAAATGTTGCTGTAAAGAAAACCACTTCACTGAAATTTCAAGCTCTTTGAATTAATAGATGTCTGGCTTTTTTTTTCCAGAAGGAAGGTTCCTAAAATCACTTATGGTCAGAAATATTTAACAGCCAAAGCAAAAGGCAGCTACTAGATACATTATAAAAGAAATTCACTGCACCTGCTTCGATTTCTCTCTTAGCAAGGTCCAATGAATTCTATGAATACTTAGAAATAATACAGTTTCAGTAGCAAGAGAGGGGTCTTCTCCCTGTCCAAGGAAATGTCATCGGTTGCTTATTCTTCATTATATATATGCACCTACAGAAATGCAAGATTGAGAACAATGGCCTGTTACGCATGCCTGCTCTAGATAAAAATGTCAGTTACTCAGGAATCTCAGTTTTGTTTTGTGGTTTTTTAACAGTTGAGGCAAAGATAGGTTGATATAATGCACTTGTGACTTTTCATTAAAAGAATGACGATGCTATACGGCAGTGCATGCGTATAGACCTCTGCATGTTTATATTAGTTATGCATGTATTCTTCCCTACTGCCAGATCCTCAGTGTCTGGAAGCTCTTGATTTCATTAGCTATCTTCTTCTCCATATTAGCACCAAGTGGCTATGGCATTATTTCCATTCCCCATTTGTTCTGAAGCTAACTGCATGAGATTCCATAAGGCTACATGTCTATAGTATCATACTTCTTTCGCTTCCTTTCTACTTGTTTACACATAGCACAACAGATTGTGTCAGGCAAGAGGGGAAAAATAAATATGAGCCTCTATCTTTCTATTTCTTTTTTTTTAATATAATTATGCCCACATCATGTAGAAGAGAACTCCTCCTCATCTTTTTGTGGAGAGAGATGCTGTGATGTTGAAGCACTTTTCAGAGGTGAAGTTAGAACAATTTAACATAACAAAAATAAGATTGTCCAGGTATTCATAAATGGAAAGGGCAGGGAACAGGGCATGCCACTGTAATTCAAAAAATATACAAGACACTGGAATTAAAATTCCTCATCCTGATGATAAAGGCTTTAACAAGAATGAAAAATACAGAGTAAAACCTTCCTTATGGTAGTGATTGCAAGGACTGAAAAATGCAATGAAGTTTGCTCACTTAAAATCTCATGAATTTGTTGACTACTCCTTTCTTCCATTAACTTACTCCCACTGCTTTATTTGTCTAAGGGATGTGCCTTTTAGGGAACAGTGAGTTCACAAAAGTAGGACCTGTGATGCATCGAAGCTACACTTTAGTTAGCAGACGACAGACATAAAATGCCTAAAATACCCTCCCTTTTCTTGTGCTTACTTAATTTGGTTTGAAAGCAGAAACTGTGAATGAAGAATCAAAAATGTTCTTTAACTCATTAATATGAAAATCAGCAAATAACTATCATTTTCAGAAAACAGTTAAGTACATTGTACATAAAAATGGCAGTAATATATCCTTCAATCTCTAGATAATTACACAGTTATCTGTATACTGTTAGAGCTCAGTACACGTTATGAAGGACTACACCCTGTCACTCTTGCATTGCCTAGGACCCTAATGAAGTCTATTAAGCTTTTTTTACCTACCCTACATGAAAGCTTCTCAGAGGAAAGATCTCAGCTAAGGCACTGTATAAAATGTTTTCAAAGAATCTCAGCTAAGGCAGTAACTCCCCTTTTCTCCTTAGTGTTTTGTTCACTCACAAAGCTGAAGGACAGCACATTTCTGAGAGGTTATATTGGTAGGTCATGTTATGGCATACACTAAGACTTGAAGTACACTTAATACAAATGAACTTGAAGATAGGTGAGATCCTGTCTCCACTGCATCATTGTTGCTGAGAGACAGAAGGCTCTAATACACTGATTATGGCACATTGCCTGCCTCCAACAAAAACAGGGGAGATGTAATTGCAGGACTGATCAGTATTGTAAGGTGGTTTAGAAAATCACTAATAAGTTGGAACAGATAAAAGGAATATTACATCTGAATATAGAGACAGTTCCATATTTTCAAGACATTGGAAAATTTTTCAGGTAGTCAATTTTCTCAGCAGTTGTTTTCATCCCATGAAGGGAAAAGCAGGAAACTGAATATAAATTGTCCTTTATGTCACTGCTGTCCACCTTGTTTGGCTGAAAATAAGGAGTTTGGAGTTGTAAGTGTAGAAGGAGACTACATAAGCATGATTTCTGATGTTTTCTTAATGCAGAGACCAGTCTCTGCTGAAGGCAGGCTAGAACAACTTGAAGCTGAAAGAACTTTTTAGATTTTCAGACCATTCATTCTCACTGTTCAATAAATCTAGATAGTAGGTACGGTACAGCATCATAAAGTATACATTGAAGTGATTAACTGACATTGAAAATAAGCCATCGGTTGTTAATTATCACTGCACAGGAGAATGGCACTACACAGGGAACAGGACACTGTCCAGTGAGACTTCATAAAGAAGTAATTACCAGGAAGGCATAAAATTTATCACAATGGTAAATAATGAGAAGAATATAGATGCCACAAAGTAATCTGGATAGCTTGATAAACATGTCATATCCAAATGAAGTCTTTCTAATGCAGGCATATAGAAGGCTATTAACTTAATAATGGTGTTTGTAGCTGCAGGTTTGGATTTTCTTCCCGAAAATAAGAGACTGAAAAGATCTGAGTCATAGCGGCAAGATAGGCAGAACAATGCTCTAGCAATAAAAAGTAATCTGTTTGGAGAAGGGGAAGTTAATTTGAGCACATAGCTGATTATAGCATTGCTGGAAGTGTTATCAGGCTATTCTCTATAACTCTGGTCTCTAGATAATTTAAAAGAAGGATAAAATTTAAGGAAAGTTCATGAAAAAAAGATTAGCAAAAATGATTGAAGCATTGGAGAAAGTACCTTAAAGTTAAATACAGAACATATCAAAAAGAAGATTGTAAGGTGATTTGATTACAGTATGTATCGTCCACTTCTGTGTAGTGGGAGACATCATAAGAAGAGCCAGTAGTTGGAAACTGAAACTAGGTATTCATGTTGGAAGTAAATTGTGCATTTTTATCAGTTATGGAAGAAAAATCTATCAATGCTAGTGATAAATTTTTGCATCTCTTGATAGCTTCAAATCAAGACTGGGAGCTTTTCTAAAAGCCTATTACATTCTGATATTGTGAAAAGAAGTTGGGGGGGAAAATAATTCTGCTCAATTTAAACCATCCAGGTGGAATTTAAGTGCGAGGAACATTCAATGAATCAAGTAAAATCATCCCTTGTACAAATCTTCTGTGATTAACAGCATTAAAAAAATTGCACCTTGTATGTAAATTGATAAATCCTACCTGTTATTATCACAATATACATCAAGTTGCCACATTGCAAACTTGCTGTCCAGATGACCAGCTCTTGGTATGCTGTTTCTAGCAATTTCCTTTGGATTTTCCTCCTTGTCTTGTGCCTACTTTGTGCAAGGCCTATGATTTTCCCAAATTTGGGTAAAGCAAGCCACTGGCTTTGCCTAATATGGCTAGGTTTGGCTAACTGCCATTCTGATTGGCTATTCNCCAGAAGCCTGGGAAGAATCAAGTCTCAGCGAACAACAAGACAGAGTTCCCTGAAAGCATTAGGAGGAAGTTCTTTACAGTGAGGGTGGTAAGACACTGGAACGGGTTGCCCAGGGAGGTTGTGGATACTTCCTCCCTGGAGGTGTTTAAGGCCAAGCTGGATGAGGCCTTGAGCAACCTGCTCTAGTGGGAGGTGTCCCTGGCTATGGCAGGGGGTTGGAGCTGGATGATCCTTGAGGTCCCTTCCAACCTAAACCATTCTATGATTCTATTATTTGGGTACTGTCTGGGACTGTGGCTAGCCTCACAAGTCAGGTAATAATAATTTTGTGAGTAAATACTTAAAGTCTCTTTGTAACTCTTCTGCCATAAGCAGCAAAGAGCTCCTTGAGTCCATTTAGTGGGCAAGCAGTATGTTGGCCATGAGTGGTACTTGTCTGCAGGAATCTTCTCTTCCAGTTCAATTAGTGTTTATATATTTTGCTAGTTATTATCTGTAAAATGTTCCATGACAATGTGAAGAATTGATTAGTATCAAAATTAGTGGTTGGGGGTGGTGAGAGTTCTGAATATTAAAATTAGTAATCAATATTAATTTTGGAAAGAAAATACCATCTTGCATTAATTAATTTCCTCTTCGTAACAGGTGCTGTGGGACATGGTGTCAAATGCTTTACTATAGTCCAGGTACACAACCCCCACAGTCTTCCTCTGATTTATTAAGCGAATTACCTTGACACAGAAAGAGATCATGAAAAGCATGACCTACCTTTCTCAAACCCATGCTGACTATGCCTGGTGGTCTGGTTGTCCTGCATGTGCTGCATAATGGCATTCAAGATGATCTGCTCCAAAACTTTTCCTGGCACTGAGATTGGACTGACAGGTCTGTAGTTCCCTGGATCTTCCTTCCAGCCCTTCCTGCTATTTTTCAGCCACCTGAGACCTTCCTGGTTAGCCAGGACTGTTGGAAAATGTTCACTAGTGACTTGGTGAACACCTCCTTTAGTTGGGTTTATCCCTTCCACCTGTAAAGACTTGTGTGGGACCAACTGGTGTAGCAAGCTAATCATTTCCTCTTAAATCATGAGCATTTCCTTCTGTTCCCTAATCCTTAATCTTCTTAATTTTATTGGATTTTAAGTAATGCCTTTCCCTTCCTCCTATTCATTGTCACCTTAATCTCTCCATCATACCTCCTGTCTCTGATCCTTATTTTCTGGTGGCTTCTGATCTTAAAATTCCTTTGCATCTGACTTTTTTCCTCTGGCAACATTAAAATAAAAAAAAAAAATCAGTCTCAAATATTTTCTGGTCTACTAAAATTTTCTCTTTCAAAAACTCAGGTATTATTACTTTCTGGTCTGTGCAGATCTGAAAGACCTGGATTTTTTTATACTTTATTTAAGAAGGAAGTGATAAAAAAATTCTTAGTATCAAACTAGCTGTTTCAATGTCAGAACTTGGAAAAGATCTGAGTTTTATTTTATGAGTACCACATCTGATTTTATCTATCATGTTGCTGTCCACCTGCTTACATGTAGTTTATTTTAAAGGAGCAAGAAAACACTGTTAAAAAATGAAGAAGAAAACTAAAAAAAAAAATCCAGTCAGAAGTATATCCCAAGGTTACATTTCCAGATGTATAGCTGTGAAGGACATCTCAGGAGATCATCAATAAATAAATTGTCTTGTCTTGGAAAATATTTCATCAAGACTATTTCTGAAGGAATTTTGGCTGCTTTTGCTAGTGATGACCCTTGACTTCTTTCACATTCTAAACAAAAAAAAAAAAACAAACAAACACAGAATCACAGAATTATTGAGGCTGGAATAGACCATCAAGTCCAACCTCTGTCCTATTACTACCACACCAATTAGACAATGTTGCTAAGTGGCACATCCAATATTTCCTTAAACACCTCGAGGAACGGTGACTCTACCACCTCCTTGGACATTCCAGTGTCTAATTTCACTTTTTATGAGGAAGTATTTCATAACATCCAACCTAAACCTCCTCTGGTGCAGCTTCAATCTTCTCTTGTCCTGTCACAAGTTGCATGGGAGAATATCCTAACCTTCGCCTTACTACAGTTTCCCTTTTGGTAGTTGTAGAGTGTGATAAGGTCTCTCCTGGATCTCCTCCAGACTAAATATGTAAGAGAATCTTTTTTTCTGCCTCTCAGTGGCAGCCTCTCCAGTTCTGCTCCACAATCCAGGCTTGCAGACAAGCTGTTCAGTCAAGAATGAAGAGTGACATCAAAAGAATGGTTGTAACAGATGTAATGAAGCAAGGCAGGACGTCTAGGATGAATCACAAAAAGCTAGCAGGAACGTGCTTTGAAACGATGACTAGAAAAAATAAATAATGTATTGTTTTCAAGAAGTTTTAAAGCCATTTTGATAAGACAATTTCACAGATTTCCAGAGAGGTATCCCAGGCTAGATTTGATGTTATGCTGGGATCTGCAAGCCAGGACTCAGTTTTGGGTTTGGCATGTTATAAATCCATCCCCAGGAGGTGATAGAATGATAGCAAATGTCTGCATGAGGGTTGGTAAGACTTTGGACAAGAACTGTAATTCAGACGGTGTGGTATATGTAATACTGTCTGTGTTCCTCTTTCATAACAAGTGTAGAAGGTAACTTTCCTGGAAATGTTCTATATTGTTGGGTGGGTTTAATATTTTTTTTGTATTACTGTTTCTTACTCCCATTGCCTCCTACTTAGCTATGTTTATTATCAGGGTTTTGTTTGGTCTTGTTTTCTTTTTTCCTTCTTCTTCTTCAGATTCATCCAACACTCATTTTCTTAATCTGAAGATCCCTTTTTGTCCTGTCCATCAGGGCTTGGAATACTTCCTTTTCATATCTGTGCTTTACATGACCAAATGTTACTATCTTATCTGTGATAAAGTCTTCCTAAATGAGTAATTCCAATCCCCTCCAACTTTCTTTAATATCTTTCTGAAATGTCAGCATTTGCATAAGCTTATCCAGTTGATCAAAACTCTTCTTGAGGCATGACACCCAAAAATGTGTCTTGAAGTATGGTGTTGTTCCACATGGCCATGCGAGAACAGGGCAGAGATAACTTCCTGCCTTTTCAAGCAGACACTTCTGTCTGTTGCAAAAGAACTGACATTTGTCTTTTTTTTGCAACCTATTACTTTTGTTTGTAAGTCTCATGGCAATTCTTGTCACACAGGAGTGAAAAAACAAGAGGACTTGTTGGAGGTCACTTAGTGGTCTTGGGTGCTACTCTTGTGCTACAGCCAGCTATTCATGTGGTTGCAAAATATGCTTAGTCTCTTGTTTTTCAGAATATGCTGGCTGCAGTGGCATGTGCCCTTACAGCCTGCTTCTCTCCAGCAGGTCTGACTGCTGCAGACGCACTGCTTGCCAAATACTGCATCCTGCACTCTCCCACAGCATTGTGAATTGCTCTGGGTCACTTCTAGGGAACTTGTAATAAATCACTTAGATGTTTCCCCAAATATCAGACTACAAAGAATACTAAGAAGATTTCATCTAACAAAAGGACACCCCTGAGATGTATATAAATAGCTTGAATGTGGAGGCAGCATATTTTATTTCAGTGTGTCTATAGTTGTAGACAAAAACATTTAGCAGCCCATATGTCATTCCTCTATGTCAAATGGTGCAGGGTGATGTAATTTTTGCTTTGGTGCAATTATTGCTGTGGTCTGAAATAGAACAACTCTACTTTTTTTTTTGTAATTTCCTTTAAGATCATTTATGGGTGGAAGTAGATGGGATGGAAATTAGGGGTGTTGATAAAAACATATGTAATGTTTGTGAAGTGTCATCCACTATAACCTTATGATATTTTTTTTTAATCAACAGTTTCCTTCAAAGGAATTCTAAAATTGTAGTCTAACAGTGGAAAACAAAAGAGATTAAAAGCCTACATGTTTGCTAGGTGATTACAATATCTTATGCATTTAAATGCCACTTATTAAATTATAGTGGATATTGTTGGGTTTTTCCCCCTTGCAGATAGTACAGTAAATTGGGACAGATTAAAAAGCAGGATGCTATGAAAAAATATAAGCAATTTATTTGCCTTGTACTATTCACTGGAATTGGCAAGGATTTTTTTTTTCCTTCTTTACACAAATTAATTATTTATATGTATATTTGGGTAATGATTCTTCGGTTTTCATGGAAGCTTGCATTAAAGAGTTTAGATATTTCTAAGATGGAGTTCCAATGAACAATTCCTGTGCAAAACAGTGCTACATTATGTAAGATTTTAGCAGAGTAATTAGGCTTCTATTCTGGGTTCTGGGAGAGGATGTCAGTTTCCTAAAATTAAACATCAAGGGGGCAAGTGGATGTTCCAGGTTATCCACCATGTTTATATGTGCCCAGAGAAGTATCTGGAGGAAACCAGTGAATGAAACCCAAATGTATGTCTAGAAGAGAAATATAAGCAACAAACCTCCTTTTGAAGTCCTGACCTAGTTCAGCTTTAGCCCAGCAGGGTATCCTTTTTATCGCACTTTAAAGACAGATAGTCTTGTTGTCGGGGAAGGTCCATAGGCCCAAAATAGGCTTATACCTGTTTACCTATCAAAAGGGACACAATAGACCTGGCACCATAAAGTCTGGCTTGCCAAGAGCCCAGGTTGTGTAATACGGTTGTGTAAGCCCACACATCTATCTTATGGCCTACCGGCTTGCAAGGCCTGTGCTCTTCCCATATTTGGGGGAGCCAGGCCTGTGGACCCTGCCTAATATGATATGGTTTGGCTGCCATCCTGATTGGCTATTCTGTGTCCAAAGGGCAATTACCCTTGGCCCACATTGATAAAAGGAGGTACGCAGGTGAACAATCTGCTTTTGCTTCACCACATGCTGCTATTTGCCTGTACTGCCTGCCTTTCTCTGTGGAGACCAGTCTCCCGTGCAGCCGTGCACCCTATTGCACGCCCGCTGCCTTATCACTGCCTGCTAAACTCCACTGCCGCGAGTTACCAGAGCAGACCCTGGATTGTCTGCATATAATCGGCCTGTGTGGTCAGTGTGACATCGTGCTGAGGCTGCACGACATCCTGCCTCTGCACCTGAAGGTCCTGCTTAGAATCCTTGGACATATACACAGATCGTCCCGAAGAAGCCAGGAGACAAGGTCAGAGATCCTCTGCGTCCCTTCCCCAGAAGCCAGGAAGATTTAAGCCTCAACATCCAACAAGACAGAATCCCCTGAAAGCATTTGGGCACTGCCTGGACTGTGGCTAGCCCTGCAAGTGTAATAATAATAATCTGTGAGTAAATGCTCAATGCCTCTTTGTAATTCTCTACTGCCCTGTGCCATAGAGCAGAAAGAGCTCCTTGAACCCATCTACTGGGCAAATGGCATATTGACCCCAGGCAGCATACTGACCACGGGGATTCTCTCTCTCTGTTTATTGTTTGAATGTTTGCTAGACAATAATAGTTCTGTTTGGTGTTATTCCTAGAATGTCTTCCATAACTGTGTTAACGAACAAGAATTAATATTAAAATTCAGTGATTGGGGGTGGGGAGAGTTCAGAATATTTATAATAATAAATGATATATTTTTACAAAATGCCATCTTGCACCAATTAATTTTCCCCTCCGCAGCACTTGTATTTGTGAAATTGTGAAGATCACCAGCAAGAAAGATTTCCATTTCAGAATTATCTGGTAAAGAGATTTTAATGGAGAACAAACATCTCCAACTTCAAATTGAGCAGGGAAGGAACCTGAAACTTTCTCACATGAACCAAATAATTGTTCTGATAATAATTGTCCTGCAGCATCCTATGGTTTCTGGTTTTAATTTTTTGTCCATTGTCATTTAAATTTCGAAAGGTTTTGGTTTAACTCTAGCGGCAAACAGGAACAATTTTTGAATACCCAGATACTGTTTTTCAATGGAAAACTGTTTACAAATCAAAAAGGCTTTTCCTACCTAGGAATTAAAAGCAACAGTAGATGAATATTTAGCGGTACATACTATATACTTAAAATATGTTTAACTGTTACATTAACTACAGGCTTATTTTATTGGCCTGTGTTGTGTCAAGGTTGTCTAAAGGTAATGATAACCAGCAGCAATCAGGACAAGAAACCTCTCATGATGCAGTCTGAACTTCAATCCCCATAATACTTTGCTCAGTCAGCACTTTAATTTTGAAGGTGGTGTGACAGTGGAGTGGTATCGAATACACACCAACGTATTCAGCTGAACCCATGACAGAGATAAAACATATTTGAATTATTATTTTTTTTCCCAATTTGTACATCTGCAGGAACGCTCTGAGTTACTCTGTTATTTTCACAAGGGTCATGCCAACTTCCAAAGGAAAGCTTTGGTTATTTCCCATATGATTATTCACAATCCCACTTGTTACCTTTCCTGCATTCATGATATACAGTTATGAATACAGACACTAATCACATTACATTTCAGAACAGTTTCATTATACCTTTTGGAAGCTGTGTAATAAAATTACTGAAAAATCACCCATAATTTGCTGTATTTTAGAGATAGTTTCAACAATCTGAGAAAAAAAGAAGCGATTAAGTTTATTAACAGTTATTGAATTAATCTCAGTAGAATGAAAATAATTTATTTCTACCTAAAAAGAAAAGAAAAATTTGTGTCACAGAGTTTGGCTTGCTTCAAATTTTTCCTCATGGAACTACAGTGAGGTTAAAAGACGAGGAGAGTTCTCAGCAGAGCAAAGGCATCCTCATTTTTCATTGTCATATCCCATTAGAGCCAAATGATGTGAATTGAAGAGTAGCATGGATTTCTTTGGCAGGCGTGTAGTCTATACAAAAACATTCTGTAATGTTCTTTAGAGATAACCTAGCAGTGTAGGAGAGGTACTGAAAATTCCAATGCACAGATGCAGCTAAAGCCACTAGATCTA